>RJWJ010006666.1:17257-61467 GCA_004363605.1 Indri indri | reverse complement strand
TAAAGGACTACTACCAAGCAAAGATAAGAGTTTGGTTAATTTAGAAAGTATTGTTTGAAAACTCTGAATGAATACTAGGGTATTTGGAGCATTTTAAATCTGATCGGCTAAGAGGAGGTTTTGGTTTGTTGTTCATTTGTTTTCTTTTTCTTTTCACTCTTAGTGGAGTGTTAGAACTAACCCTCTCAGTGTGCATGCATGTGTACTCATGGAGCAGGTAAGAGGCAATGAGAAGACAACTTAGCAACTGCTACAAGTGAGATGTGTCCTAAGAAAGAAAAAATTAATTAGCCTAGTTTCCCAGACTGCTTTGTACATCTAAGGTGTGACTGAATTATGGAATATGGCCCACAGGCAGCCACACCCCATTCTCCAAAACATCTGTCTGTTATTGGGCCACAGGAACGTGAGAGAGATAGTAAGGATGTAGGATAAATATTTTTAAATAAATATAATAATTAGTGCTTAATTATTGAGGACTCATGATGTACAAGGAAGTGTGTTATGAGCATTGTCCTACTTAGCCTGTGGTTTGGGTTTTATTAACTGTATTATACATAGAAAGAAACTCAGGCTCATAAAGATTAGGAAGCTTTTTATTGCAAAATATTAAAGAGGTACACTTTTTTTTTTTTTGATACATGGCTCAAGTCAGGGCTACAAATGTGCCCATCACTCAAATAGTCTTCATTGTACCCATTAGGTGGGTTTTTCCCTTCCTTCTCCCCCTTCCCCCACTTGATTTCCAATGACTTTTTCTTTCTTCTGTGTACTTGTATGCCCATCAGTTAGTTCCAATTTATTAGAAAGTACATGTGTTGTTTGTTTTTCCATTCTTGAGATACTTCACATAGAACAATGGTCTTCAGTTCCTTCCAAATTGCTACAAACAGCATTAATTTATCCTCTTTTATGGCTGCTTATCAGCTTATCATCTAGTGGGAAAGGCAGAATAAATCCAATAGAGATACACACACACACACACACACACACACGCACACTAAAATTGTTAAAGGTTATGAAATAAATGTACAGGGAGATGAAATCATAGGATATTCTCTAATTCAACAAGTTCGGGAAGGCTGTCCTAAGATTTAGTCTTTGATCCTAGAGAAAGGATGAGTGTAAGTTATATTGGCAAGGGCAGTGTGAGGTAGCGCGAGGACTGTTTCTTTAAGGAACTGCCAGTGCAAAGGCCTGATTAAAGAATAAGCCTGGTACACTCAACAAACTGAAAGAGGGCCAGTTAGGCATGAGTGTAAAGGTCAATGAGAAGAGTGTATTAGGAGGTGAGTTACTTAGATGCAAAAAAAACCACTGAAGGTTTTCACGAAGGGAAATGACCTGATCAGATATGCATTTTGTAAACACCACTGTGGCTGCAATGTAGAAAACACATCTAAACACATTAAGGGAATCCAACACACACACACACACACACACACACACACACACACACACACACAGATGTAGGAAGAGAATTTCAATGATGAGCATACTAGGCTGGTGACATTGGAGATGGAGAAGTTTGGATAGATTAGAGAACCATGTATGAGTCGAATTTGTAGGACTTATGGCCTAGTTTGGGTATGGACGCTGTAGGAGGGGACATTATGAAAGACAATGTTTATACCCCCATGGAGGGCAACTGCTTTCACGGTTGCATCACCTGCTGAAATTGGGAATTCTGCAAGAGTGCAATTTACTGAGGGGGGGAGTGGTAAGAATGGATATAATTTTTATTTAAGATGATGAGTTCAATTTTAAAAGTGTTATGTTTGAAGCTTCTTTGTTCTTTTGATAAATATTCAAGTGAATATACCAGGCAAGCAAAAATATATATGCAACTAAATCTTAGAGGAAAGGTCTGGGCTTGAAAGGCTCATATAAAGTCATGAGCAGATATTTGAAAATGCAAGCAATGGACATGAATGAAATTTGCAAGGACAGAATGAGATAAGAAATTTAAGGGCAATCCAACACTTAAAGAATCAGTAGAAAAGCATGCTCATTGTAGAAGGCCAAAAACATATAGAAAAAAATATAATTGTCCTTGATACTACTGCACATACATAGAACTTAGAATTTTTCTTCCATAGCTTGTAGTTCCTGTGAATATCCAACAGACATTTTTACACTTAATTAGCAGAGATAGTAAGGACTCATTTAATGTTAATGACGAAAGTAATCCAGTTAGAATATTGTTAAATGACAAGCACAATAGATGAATTAATAAATAAATACATTCTATAAAGATTTAAGCCTATATAATCAATACCTCCATTGTTAGAGCATCTGGAGAATTTGGGCAAATACAACTAAATATGTATAGTTCCATACTGTATTTGCATCAGAGAATACCTGATTATCACTATTTCAAAAACAGCAGAAAGCATATGTTCTGTTGATGGTGGCAACATGTTGCTATGTGAAGGACAATACATTAAAAGCACGTTACCCTAGCAAAGTAGAATAACTCATTATTGGGTTTTCCTAGACTAACACATTTGTGTTCTTATCAAATTGAATATTAACCAGTTTGTTTTAATTTGATTTCAACTTGAACAACTTTTAAACATATCAGTGTCTACGAGCATAATATGTTTTTTAATGCACCTAAAATCCATGTAAAAAAGTAAATGGTTGTGTTCATTGTACTTATATGTAAATGTGAAATTGACAGCAAAGTTTACTGTTATGAATGTGTAATATTTGGCATTTACATTAGAGAGTTCCTTTTCTATTTTCAGTGGTGCATAGTTTACGGAGTCTGTTGCCATCATATTATGTATGATGTAAGATACCAGCTCAGCCTTAGGATGAGTATAAGTAAAAATTTTTTCCCAGAATGTATAACCAAGCCTTGAAGTAATTAACCTTTTTGTTGCTTAGTTATGGCCATCCTTTTCCAGAATTTGAAAAAGTCTCCTCCGAATTATTAGTTTCAAATTCCATTGCATATACATTTAATGTTAATTGTGATAACTATATATATATATATATATATATATAATTATTGTCATTTTGAGTAGTTATTCCTAAAGGACCTTGGGCTTTTAAATGAAAAAAGATTTCCTATTAAACTTTAGATTTAATGTAGGTCTTTAAATATCAGTTTTGTCTTAGCAACTGGGTAGTTTATTTAACTCATTATTTGACTCTTCTAAAGGTACACATGAATTTAACTAAAAAGCAAGAGAGCTCTGAGATCCCCATGGTGGTGAAGTATAGGATATATAGGTAATCAAATACATTACAGAGAAGTATACAATACAGAAATAGCCTTTTAAAATCTCAAAAATGGTTTTAACCAGCATTTCCTTTTTATACTTCTACTATAAGCCATTTACTTTTTGAATGAAAATATCCTTTGCTTTCCTTCTCTATTTCTTGGACTATGACTGGATAAATGGATGAAAGAAAAACACCAAGAAAGAAAGGTGATGTAACCACAAACAAGGTATAGCTCAATCAGACACATCTACTTGAAGGACATCGTGGAGAAAAAAAAATTAACAGAACAAGATAAAACAAAACAATACATTTACATACTTTATGAAACCTTTACAACACTGTGTAAAAAGAATCAATCATCATAGCGATTTGCTCAGCGACAAGATTTATTTTGGACCATTTGGACTGTTTTGCAGTGATTAATACCCTTTCAAGCATGTCCATAATATCAATGCTAGAACAGAAATTTTAAAAGTTGGCCCCCATAAAATTTCTATGCTACAAAGCACTGAGGAAGGAAATAGGAGAGGATGTAAATAGAAAAAAACATGCCATGCTCATGGATCGGCAGAATCAACATTGTTAAAATGTCTATACTACCCAAAGTGATCTATAGATTCAATGCAGTCCCTATTAAAACACCAACATAATTTTTTTGCAGGTCTAGAAAAAATAATCCTGTGCTGCATATGGAACCAGAGAAGACCCTGCATAGCCAAAGCAACCTTAATCAAAAAGAACAAATTGTGAGGCATTAATTTACCAGACTTCAAGGTATACTACAAGGGTATAATAACCAAAACAGCATGGTACTGGCATAAGAACAGAGACAAAGACCAATGGAACAGGACTGAGAACCCAGATATAAAACCATCCTTATATTGCCATATGATCTTTAACAAAGCAGACAAAAACATACATTGGGGAAAAGAATCCCTATTTGATAAACGGTGCTGGAAAAATTGGATAGTCACATGTAGAAGACTGAAACAGGATCCGTACCTATCCCTTCTCACAAAAATCAACTCACAATGAATAACAAACTTAAACCTAAGGCATGAAACCAGAAGAATTCTAGAAGAAAATGTTGGAATAACTCATAGACATTTACCTAGGCAAAGAATTTATGAAGAAGACCCCAAAAGCAATCATAGCAACAGCAAAAATAAATAAATAGGACCTGATCAAATTAAAAAGCTTCTGCACAGCCAAGGAAACTATCATTAGAGTGAACAGACAACCTACAGAAAGGGAGAAAATTTTTGCATGCTACAAATCTGATAAAGGTCTGATAACTAGAATCTATTTAGAACTCAAGAAAATCAGCAAGAAAAAAAAATCAAACAACCCTATCAAAAAGTGGGCAAAGGACATGAACAGAAACTTTTCAAAAGAAGACAGAATAATGGCCAAGAAACATATGAAAAAATGGTCAACATCTGTAATCATCAGGGAAATGCAAATCAAAACCACAATGAGATATCACTTATCCCCGGTGAGAATGGCCTTTATCAAAAAGTCCCAAAACAATAAATGTTAGCATGCATGCAGAGAGATAGGAACACTCATACACTGCTGGTGGGACTGCAAACTAGTGCAACCTCTGTGGAAAGCGATATGGAGATGACTTAAAGAGATACAAGTAGATCTACCATTTGATCCAGCAATCCCATTACTGGGCATTTACCCAAAAGAACAAAAGACACTGTATAAAAAAGACATCTGCACTCGAATGTTTATAGCAGCACAATTCACAATTGCAAAGATGTGGAAACAACCCAAGTGTCCATCAATACATGAGTGGATTAATAAAATGTGGTATATGTATACCATGGAGTACTATTCAGCTATAAGAAATAATGGTGATATAGCACCTCTTGTATTCTCCTTGAAAGAGCTGGAACCCATTCTACTAAGTGAAGTATCCCAAGAATGGAAAAATAAGCACCACATGTACTCACCATTAAATTGGTACTAATTGATCAACACTTATGTGCACATATGGGAAGTAACATTCATAGTGGGTGGGAAGGGGGAGCAGGGCATGGGTAAATTCACACCTAACAGGCGTGGTGCATGGTGTCTGTACATGCTTGTAGCTGACTCAAATGGTACAGAGTCAATTTTTGTAACCAAAACATTTTTACCCCAGTAATATTCTGGAATAAAAAAAAAAAGAAAAAAATTTTTCTTGCTTTTGTAAAGAGGAAACTCTTTTTTATTTAGTGACAGAATCTGTAAAGGAGATATACTACTGAAATGGCAAAAGACAGTTTTTTTGCGCAAGGAGAAAATTCAATATGACTGAAAAGTGCCTCTAAATAAAAGAAAGCGAACAAATAACACTTTACTTAAACGTTTTCAAGCATATCATTTGATTATCTCAATGCTGATGAGTGTGGGTATATATTATTACTTCTTCATCTCATGGATGAGGAAGGAAAATTGAGGCCCAGAGAAGCTAAGCCATTTGTTTAAAGTTGGTAGAACACACATTTCACACAGTATAGTTGTAAAATTAAATATGTTATCATTCTTTCCTCCTGTTCCCATGAATGAAATTACTTTAAATTAGAAAGATGAGGTTTTTTTGGTGTTTTTTTTTTATTTTAATTTAAAATGCTGTACAAACAAAAGAAGAGGCAGGGGAATGGAGTGAACAATACTGGTAGTAAAATTTCTACCAAGTCAGCAGGAAAGAATATAGTAACCAATTGAGACAATATGAGGTAAAGGTGATGAGAAAAATGTGTCAGAAAGCCCCCAGTTGGACCCCATATGGGTCTTCTTTCTTGCATCTGTTGGCCTATTGAATTTTTAACAACTTCCTGTCCACATCTGGTTTGGGGGTCTAAATGATGCTTACATGTGTCTGGTAACTTATAATAGACATTACTAAATATTTGTTGAATGTCAGGATGAATGTATAATCGTTATTGCGTTGGTCAGGATTCCCCAGAAAACCAGAATAAAAAGGAGAGATAGATAGATAGATAGATGGATAGATAGATAGATATATAGATAATGAGACTTGGCTTACAAGATTATGGAGGCCTAGAAGCCCACCATTGAAGACTGGAAAACCAGGAAAGCTAGTAGTGTAATTCGGTCCAAGACTGAAGGCCTGCAAATGGATAAAGAGCAGGAGGAGGCTGATAGAGTTAAGTCCTAATTCCAGTCTGGAAGCCCAAGAGCCAGGAGTGTCCATGTCCAAGATCAGGAAAAGATGGATGTCCCACCTCAAATGGAGAACATGAACAAATCCATCCTTCTTCTGCCTGTTTTGTTCTATTTGTTCTATCTATCCCTCAGTGGATTGGGTGATGCTCATCCACATTGGTGAAGACCATCTTCTTTACTCAGCCTGCTGATTCAAACACTAATCTCTTCTGAAAACACCTCACAGACACACCCAGAAATAATGTTTTACCAGCTGTCTGGGTATCCTTTAGCCCAGTCAAGTTGACATATAAGATTAACCATCGCAGTACAGTAGTCTTCCCTTATCCAGGTGGGATATGTACTAAGAATCCCAGTGAACGCTTGAAACCATAGATTGTACTGAACCTCATATATAGTATTTTTTTTTAATCTTGTAACTGAGATGGCTACGAAGTGACTAATGGATAGTCACTATGGTGGATAGTATATACAGCATGGGTATGCTACACAAAGGGGTAATTCACATCCCGGGTTGGACAGAGTGGGACAACATGAAATTTCATCATGTTAGTCACAACAGCATGCAATTTAAAAACAATGAATTGTTTATTTCTGAAATTTTTTATTTAATATTTTCAGACTGCAGTTAATTGCAGGTAACTGAAACCATAGGAAGCAAAACTATGGATAATGGAGGACTACTGTAGTATAAGTTGAATTTAGGTGTATTTAAATATAATTGATTAGTAATTTTGCATAAATAATATTTATAGTGAATTTTATTTTCAAGTTATCCCATGCCGTTATAAAGTCTCAATTTAACAATTCTAGCAATGCATCTAATGTACCTTCTCTGGGTAGATATTGAATCAGGTTTTGCCTTGGAAGAGTTTAAAAGTACCTGTGTAGTTTCTTGAATAGTTTGTTGATTCAGTTAACAATTGCCAAAATTGTACTGCATTAAAAAAAGAAAACACACCAAATTCAATGCATATGGCAGGTATTTGTTTCTCTCTCATGTGACACAGGTTGCGTGGTACTTTGTGATCTTGGCTGAGTTTGGCTGGGCTTGGCTCTGAACTGCAGTTAGAGTCTGTATTACTCCATTTGAGTTACTATAAAGAAAATACTGGAGGCTCGGTAATTTATTAAGAAAAGAGGTTTATTTGGCTCATCGTTCTGCAGACTGTGCAAGAAGTATGGCACCAGCATCTGCTCCTGGTGAGGGCTCCAGGGAGCTTCCAATCAAGGTGGAAGGCGAAGGGGATGCAGGTGTGTCACACGGCGAGAGAGGGAGCAAAAGAGGGAGAAGGTGGTGCCAGGCTCTTTTAAACAACCAGCTCTCTCATGAACTAATAAAACAAGAATCCACTCATTACTGGGGGAAGGGCACCAAGCTATTCATGAAGGATCCACCCCCATGACCCAAACACCTCCCACCAGGCCCTGTCTCCAACATTGGTGATCAAATTTCAACATGAGATTTGGAGGGGCCAAACATCCAAACCATATCAGGTTCCAAGTCTGCTACATGTGACTCTCATCCTGTTTCTGCCTGTGGCATCTACTTTTTATTGTTTCAGCCCAACCAGTTTGTATTTCTCACCGTACAGAGAAGAGCCAATACACTGAGACAGGCGGGGTTGCAGTGGAGAAAGAGTTTAATATTGCAGGACCCCAAGTGAGGAGACGGGAGGAATTTTTCAAATCCATCTCCCCAAGAATTCGGGAAAAAGTGTTTTTAAAGATAGTTTGGCTGGCAAAGGGCTAAGCAATCGGGTCTGCTGATTGGCTGGGTTCTGAGCAGAACCTTGGGCGTGTAGAAATTGTCTTCTTGTGCTGAGTCAGTTACTGTGTGGGGGTTGCAAGACCAGGTGAGTCAATTTCTTAGTATGGGCCACTGGTCTGGGTGGGTCAGCCAATCTACTAGAATGCAGGGCCTGAAAGATAGCTCAAAAACTGGCCTTAGGTTTCACAAGGGTGATGTTATCTATAGAGAAAGTTAAAAATCTCTATGATCATCAGCTGTGTGACTCCTAAGTAGCAATTATAGGAAAGCAAACTAGGGGACAATGGCTGGTTATTATTATTAACTATGCCTGTGCCTTTGCAGAGTTTAGGCCCCTGCCACAGTTCTTGTACCCATTTATTGATTTATAAAAGGTGGTTTCATTATGACTATGGTAAGACAAGCATGAGAACAAGCCCAATCCCACAATCACACAAGAGCATTTCAAGTCTCTTGTCATGTCCACTAACATCTCGCTGGCCAAAGCAAGTCATATTGCCAAACCCAACATCAGTGGGTTGTGGATGTGTACTCTTCCCATGTACATGGCGGCAGGGGAGGTAGAGAGTGAATATTTTCTCAACAATAACCTGATATACCATCCATACCTTAATCAAAATGCAATCTGCCTTTGAGTTTTTATTATGACTCCCCAGAACACAAACTATTTTCTACTTTTTGTTACCCTGAGAACATAGTAAAGTAGCTAAAAGTGTTTTAGTGTCAGCAGAATTTTAAGACACTTTTAAAATTAATACATAATGCAAAAACTGGAGTGTATGTGTACACCAAGGCCTATATAATCAAAGTTTTCTCACATATATAGACATTTTGCTTATAGTCTTCCTTTTTCTGATACTTTTAAATCAACATTTGTAAAAGGTGGACAGGACTGTCTAGGTGCTGAAATTTCATATTAATATATAGAAATGAGAAGACATAAACTGTAATCCACTATTTTAGCATGATACCAAAAATATTGTATGTTTAATTAGAGATTTGTCAGGGAGATTAAAAAATAGAATTTAAACTGTAGGTTTGCCAAAGTAGTTTTATCAACTCTGTCCTCACCAATATTTGGTATTGTCTTTTTAAGTTTACTTATTCTATGGATATTTAATGGTGCATCATTGTGTTTTTATATAGAATTCTTGATATTAATGAAGTTCAGCACCTTTTTGTATGTTCATTAGAAATTTGTTGTCTTTTGAAGTGCTTGCTCAAGTCTTTTGCTCATTTTTCTTTTCTTTAAATATATTCTTTATTCTTTCTTTTTTTGCAGTATCTTCTAAAACTGAACGTGTACATACTCTATTATCCAATAACTTCACTGCTAGAAATAGATCCTACAGAAATGTGTGCACGAAACACATTTTTTTTGAGACAGGGTCTAATGTATACACAAAACCACATTGTTTAAATGTTCAAAACAGTATTCTTCATAACAGCCTTACACTTGAAACAACCAAAGTGTTCATGAAAAATAGAACAGAAGAATAAATTGTGGATATTCACATATTAAATTCCTTTACAGCAGTGAAAAGGAATGAACTTCAGATAACACATCACAACATGGATGAATTCCACAACCGTAATATTGAGGGAAACAAACCAGACACAAAGGAATGCACACAGTAATGATTCCATTTATCTAAAACAAGCAAAGCTAATTTGTGGTATTAGAAGTAAGGATAATGTTACCTTTGGAGAAAAGGGAGGGAGAAGAGATAAGAAGGCATCATGAATGGGAGACTTTCACGATGTGATTAATGTTGTGTTTTTCATCCGGTCCTTTGCTAACTGCGTTGTGTTCATTTTGTGATAATACATAGAGTTGTATATACTTGTAATTTTGTTCTTTTCTGTATGTCTCTTATACTTAAAAAAAAGTTGAAAAATTAAAAAAAATAAACTGTAGGTTTGTTGATTGGGCTTAATAAAGATTTGGCATTTTTGAATAAACCAAAGGTTGGCAATTTTCTTACCAGAGTCATCATTACTCAGAAGCAAACATTTGGTAATCCCTGTTCTATGATGGAGATTGAGCTACCATGATGCTTTCTGTGAGGATACAATAAAACTTGATTTACTACTTTATATTTTGAAATATAATTGTAATATAATTATAAAATAGACTCTTGAAAGCTGTTAGGAACCACAGCAACTTCCTTATTATCACAACCTATACTGAGTTGCTTAATTTGATCACTTACTTATATTACATCTTTTTAAGTTTCAAAATATTAATATTAAAGTTTCTGGTGATCACCTAATGTTTTATATAAAAATGTTTCTATGCAAAGAATTACTCTGATCTGTTAACCAAAGGAATTCTATAACCACATACAGGAATAAAAGAGAATTCTATCATTCCTAAGGCTCAACTTATTATTATACTTAATTTTATTTGTACAAAGAGAGAAAAAATTGCTGTTTTTCATCACGAAGATTGCTTTTGGCAGTTGAATGACTATTTTGCATAATGATAATGTTTTTTTCTGACAGTAAAGGTACTACTCTTGGCTGGGTAAGCACATGGAGACCTTAGTTAGCCACATAATGAGAAAAAGAGGCACCTCAGGGTTGACACTTAAGGAGAATGCTTCTACACATCACTGGCCCTCCTCTGAATAGTTAATAAGGAGCTTTCAAGTAAAAAGCATTCTTTGGTACATCTGTCTCAGGAGTAACAAAACTTCTTGATCTTTCTCTCTTCCTAATAAAATCATATACAATAATATAGTAATAGAAATAAAGTAATAAAGTAATATATTCTTATTAAAAGTATAAATCTGCCCTCAATATTTATTTGTTGAATGATTGAATGGCATCTTGTCTAAGAATATTTTATGCATGTATATGTTTACTCATATACACATAAAGAAACATATTAAAATTTTAAAAATCAAAATTATATGATTTCATAGTTAAAAGTATGTTGAAGTCAGGTCTAGCTATGTAATTTTCCAGGTTCAGTGAAAAATGAAAAATTAGGGACTCTTGTTCAAAGATTATTGAGGATTTCAAGTTTGTGATGGCAGAACTTTAAAGCAAACATGGGCCTTCTAAATGTGCACCCCTGTTCAACAACACAGGTATCATGCCCATGAAGCTGGCTTTGGTCAAAGTATATGCTATGCTAAAGCTACTTTTAGAATGTGTTTTATTTCATACAGTAAAAATAATAAGTCATTGTCTTTTGGAAGGTTAAAAGAATGAATCATTTTTAACATATATACATGTATATGCATATATATGTAAATTATTGGGTAAGAACATATGTATATTATATGTTTATATCATGTATATTTCTACATAGAGTCTATTTTATAATTATATTACTACATTATGTTGCCATATGTAAATATATTATTAATACTATTATATAACCAAAGCATTTGATAGAAGTTCTGTGGCATACTGTCCTACATCTTTCCTCCCGGGATCTTGTCCCATTCCTTTGTTAAAGGGAGGTGAAGACCAGCAGTCTCTATTTCTTTCAGGATCAGCCTGGAATTCTGAGTGCGTGGTTTATTCTTAATTCTTTAATATTTCTTCTTGTTTAAAAGGCCTCTGAAATCAGAAGGCCAGAGTGTCTCACAATCATTTAAAATCTCTCAGAAAAGCACCACGGTTTTCTTCTAGACTTTCAATTCCCCTTTTTAATACAAAGGATTATAGCCAAAAGTAGATACAATGCCATGCTAGAAAGCTATTCCCCATCACTCACATAATAACAACAATAATAATAGCAGCAGCAAACACATGTAAGCGCCTGATATATACCGATCTTTTTTACATATCTCTAATTCTTATAACAACTCGAAGTAATAACATTATCTCAATTTCATGGATTTGGAAACTAATGCCCAGGTGGGCTTTTATTACACTATTTATTTATTACACTATTTATTGCATTATTTAACTCAGAAGAGGTAGGGCCACGATTCAGCTTCAGATCTGTTCAACTATAAATTCCCAGATTACCTATATTTGCATATACTGCATTAAGGGGAAGGTATTATATATAAAAGGGCATGATCCATTGGGAGTAACCTTAGAGTAACCACCTAGAGTAACCTTGACCCTGTCTGTGGTCAAGGCAAACCCAGATGTTTGAGCACCAGTACTTATTTAATTAGGGAGCCCTCTCGAAGAAAACAAAAGCAATATAAACTTACAAATGTAAGTCAAGCAAGTACATCTGAAGCTGAAACTTGATTAGCTTCATGGCAAATCAACCTACACTTGAGATACAGTAGGTACAATGGACCTTATATCCCAAAGGAAGCCACATAAATTAAACCAGCAAATGAATAAATAGAATATATACAAACATTATAAGTAATATGAGGAGAAAACGAACGTGACAGGAATAATGGGGTTGGAGCTGGGGTGGCAACACTGAATCAGAGAAAGCTTCTCTAAGTATCTGTCATTTAAATCAAGATCTGAGAACATCAAAGAATTGGGCAAAAACATTTCAGGCAGAATAAAGAGCATTTGCAAACATCCTGAAGTTGGAAGTGTCATGGGGTATTGAAGAAACAGAATAACGAGTGTGCTTTCCATTGTGTTTAAAATATTAATAAAATCAGTTCTAGAAGCATTCTAGGTAGGAGATATGAGTAGCTTGTTTTTTACTTCATTTTTTAAAGTTTATGAAAATTGTTCTGGGCTACACACTAGCATAGCCTTGGGGCTAAACACATTTATTTCCTAACATTATTATGAATAGCATTTAAAAATGTAAGTTTAAATTCCCAGAAATATAATGGACATGGATTCCTACAAATATTGCCCACATTTTACCTTTTCATCAATAATGATTATTTTTCTGGGAAGGGTCTGATCACTCCAGGAACTAAATTATTCAGATAATGTGGCTATGTGGCTATTCCTGGGCTTTCTCTAACCACAGTCATGTCAAAGAGGATTAAAAAATATTCCACTTTTTGCTCACTTTGAAGTATATGTTTTTAATTTTTCTTTTGATTCTTTTAGTCTTACTAGTGATTCATAAGCCAAGAAGTAAATTGATAATTCTTCAAGGAAGACTGAGTTTATGGGAAAATCTAGGCTCAGAAAAATAATTTGTTCATTCAGTCATGAGTGTTCTTTTCTGCCAACACCAAATTTTCAAGAAAGATTCTCTGTAAAAATGATGCCTAACAGAAAACACTTTATAACTCACTTCCTATGTGCAATAAATCTATTGTAATCCTCTTTATGATGAAACCTGGGAGTTCAGAAGGTCCCTGGCTCCTCGGAAGAGCACTACAGCACCAGTAAAGTTATATCCACTAAGAGTTTCACAGTAGAAAACACAGGGAAAATGGGAATTCAGAAATGAAGTTTTACCTCAGAAAAACTCTGTACGTTATTAAGTAGGTTATAAGAACTTGGGGAGGGGGGGACAACAGAATTGCTTTGGTGCTCTATTGAAAAAAAGAATTTTCAAAAGTTCCAGTGGCTGGATGACTCAGAAAATTTGCCGTGGAAAAAATAACTTTACAACATACAGTTTATCAGTTTATTGGGACTACTATGCTCTTTGCCAAGTGTACATTTTCTTTTGTCGGTTTCTGTTGGTGGAGAAACGTGAAGCTTGACAAAAGTAAAAACAACAGGAATTTACTTGAACGCATTTGAATATATATTGCTGTGCAAACCATGTTCTAATGAGCTGGAAATGATGTTTCTCATTTATGGATCACTAAGGCAGATACCATGGTGAAAAGATAGATGTAGTTCCCATAGTGTGATGACACTTAACTTGATCCTACTACTTGAGATCTATTGAATTCTTAGTGGTTGTACCGTGGCTGATCAATCACTCTCCTCTTGCCTTGAATCCTCACTCTGAGAAAGCAACACACCACATAAGTTGAAGCTCTCCTCTTATAAGTAGTCAGAAAGTTTTAGAATTTCAGAGCCAGTATGTACTTTAGGGACGCTAGAGGTGGCAGAACATTAGTGGGTAGAGCCAGGCCTTGGGAATCAAGAGACTTGGATTTAAGTCTAGACTGGGTAACTCACCAGCAGCCTGTTAGTCACAGCAATTTCCTTTACCAAGTCATGATTTTATAATCTGTGAAATAAGGATATTATAATACTGGTCATAAGAGATAGAAATGTTAAAAAGTGAAAACCAAACATAATTGTGTGTTTCATTTGTATGTGCATGCACGCACATGCATATTCTTAAGTGTGCTTGTGTGTTTGTTCTTAGAAAACCATCAATGTTTGTTATAGATTTCAAGGATGGTTCTGAAAATTGGAGAAAGATATTTAAGTCTTCAGGGAGCCTTGGTGGAAGCTTTGTTTATCAAATTGCAGGTGTAAGGCAATGGATTTGTTAATTAGCTTGATTTAATCATTCCATAATGTAAACATGTATCAAAATTTCACATCGTACCCCATAAATATATAGTACAAACAACTAATATTTGTCAAAATAAAATAAAATAAAGAAATCAAGTGACCCTGTAATACTAGTTCAACTTTTTTCCCCGAATATTACAGGGGTACAAATGTTTTGGTTACATGAATTGCTTTTGTAAAGTTTGAGTCAAAATTGTAAGTGTCTCCATCACCCAGATAGTGTACATTGTACCCGTTAGGTGTGAATTTACCCATCCCTTATTATCCCCTCCCATCTTCTTGATTTCTGTTGAGTTTTCTACCATATGTGCACATGAGTGTTGATTGATTAGTTCCAATTTAATAGTGAGTACATTTGGTGTTTGTTTTTCCATGGCACACGGCACCTAGTCTCGGGGCATAAAAGAATGCCCAGCATCAATCCCATTGAGTTTGCTTGCAATCCATATTCTGAATTCCATATCTGACATTTCAGAAGTTTCCTTTTGGTTGAAATCTGTATCTTGGGAGCTAGTGTGATCTTTGGGGTGTGTTGAAGGAGGTCGTTTTTTCATATTGCCAGTGTTCTTATGCTGCTTCCTTCTCATCTGGGATCTCTTCTTGCAGATCAGATCTAATAGCTTTGTGGTACACCTATTCTCCTCTACTAGGAACTCTGTTGCTCAGTGAAGAGAGGAAGAGGTCCCTGGATGCCATTCTTGAGTCCTAGTTCAGAAGCTTGACCAGCCAGGAGAGAGGAGGGTTCACTGAGATCCTGTAACACAGCTGTTCCCCTGTGTTGCCCTGTTCCACTGTGGCTGTCACAGTCCAAGCCAGTTGCTGGATGATATTCATGTGGAGTGGTGTGTTGGTCTGTAGGCCACTGCTGGAAGCTCAGGCAGGGAGCAGAGCATGTCCCTCTCTGTGGAGGTAGGTGGCATGGGAGTTTGGTCTGCTTGGGTCCCCCAGTGATGATGGCAGTGGTAGCTGGACAAAGCTGTTTAGATGGTGGCAGCAGGTGACTGGGCTGTGGATATTTGCTCTGCCCAGGTCCAGCAATGTGTAGCGAGCACGGTAGCGGTGGCAGGGCAGCATGCAGCAGACAAGGGCTTTTGTTCTACACAGGTCGGGTGGTAGCAGCAGCTGTGGCACTGGTGTGGTACTCACCCCACTCAAGTCTGTTGGTGGAAGCACTACCCAAGTGGTGAGAGTGGATATTGGAGTCTGTGGGCACCTGCTCTGCTCAGATCTCCCAGTGGCAGGGGAAGGGGCACACGGCACCTAGTCTCGGGGCATAAAAGGATGCCCAGCATCCCTGCTCCCTACTTGGCCAAGCAGGGGTAATGAAAAGGCAGCTGCCGTGGAGCTTACTTACCCCTGTGTAGACAGGGTGCTCTGGGGCTAAGAGCTCAAAATAGTGTCAGCTGCAGCAATCCAGAATCGGAAGCCAGAGGGAGCCTGCTGTTCCTGCTCTCCAGATCATTGCTGCTGCACAGTCTCAAAGCAGCTCCCTGTTTCAGTCTGGAGGTCTATGGTAGTGGAGGGGCCCTCTCACACCTTGGGTTGCAGTGTCCACAGGGGCAGTGTGAAGCCCTGGGATTCTCTCCTCTGTCCCTTTCCCACATGCGGGCACCTTTCCCAGGTACCTCCAATCCTGCCAAGTGGGTTACCTCATTACCCTCTCCTTCACTTTGGATGTCTCTAGTCACTTCTCTGTTGATTCACAATGCTTTCTCTAAGACGATCCATCCGTAGATGAACATCCACTTGGAACTTTTGATCCTCTTCTTGAGAGCAGTGTGTGCAAGCTGTTTCTTGGCCTTGAGGCCATATTTAAATTCAATTTCCAGCTCCACAACTTACTAGATGTGTTGGCCTTCACTCTAAACTTCAGTTGTTTTCACCCTTAATTTAAGGTTGTACCGACACCTTGAAGGATTGCTATGTGGCAATTGTGATAATTAAATGACATAATTCATTTATTATGACTATTACATATGATAATAAATGTAAGTTGCTTATCATAGTTTCTGTGCCCAAAAATGGTAGCTATTATTTGTAGATGGCCACGCTTCATTATAATCTTAAAATGTCTGCTAGATTTCCTTATTTGCAAGACCGTTTTTGTGGCAAATAATCTGTGCAGTTTGACGAAACTTGTATTTCTGGCTTGCTAATTTTAGTAGAAGTTTGAAGGTTAAATTCTTTAACCCACTGCAGAAAAAATAATTAACTTGTACATCAGTTACTAGATGCTGAACCAAATGTTTCAGCAATCAATGTATTTCACATCCAGTAAATACAGCCACATCTGAGAAATATTCTCCAGTAATTTTCAAAGACTAATATATTCCTAGATTTTTGTTTATCTGTTTAAATATATACATATGTATTTATATGTGTGTGTGTGAGAGAGAGTGAGTGTACATATATGAGAGAGAGAATATATTCTGGGAAATTTTAAACTATGCATTAATCATGTCGATGACTTTGCATTCTGCATTTTTGTAAATACATGAGATGGGTATAAAGGATGAAAAATATGGCCACATTCAGCATATAACCTATAAAGCAGGAGACAAAAGACTACTGTAATACAATAATGCACATACTATTATTGTGCTTTAATTGAAACATGTATATTTCTGGATTGAAATAAGAGCTCTAAATTATTTTAATTAAAATCTGTAATATTCTTCATATTTATATGCAGGCATATACTAGACAAGGGATGAGAAATAGATTATATCTTTCGTGCTAAATTCTGATCAATGGCTAGTGGTGGCCTGTTGGGTTGTGTTGGTAATGATTTTGAGGTCATGTTTGGCATGAGTGAGAAAGGGGTCTGGATTCAGTTGGTGATGTCTGTTACGGGTATTGCAGGAGGAGTAGAGGCATTTATTTGGGTTCCTGTCACCTTGAGTTATAGAGCAGGCTTGCTTTTCCATGATTAGTCGAGTGACTGGAACAAATGTGCTACTTGATTGCTTAATTAATGGACAAATGAATACCCTTTCATTGATTTCATGTTTCCCCAAATAATTTATCATTATGATTTCATTTTAATCATAAGCTCTCCATGTCTTTTTCCTAGCCCCTAAGATAACACATGTCTGATTTGACTTATGAAATAAATATGCTAATTTATAGAATGAGTGGATTTTTAGAATTGGCAGTGAAGTTGACTCTTAGTGGTGGTTCAGTTACTAAGTCAGAGCGTAAGGTGAAATTTAAGCACAGTTAAAGGTGCACCTCTGACTAAATACCTATTACACTCTATTGGGTATAGAGTCCTGAACAGCAAGGCCTATCTTCTCATGCTAATGAAGATTTTAGAATTTATGAGTTAGACTAAAGAAAGAGACAAAAAAAATCTATATAGAGATATCTTGGTATTCAAACTGTTCTACCTTTAAGATAATGAATGATAAAATTCTTAACAGTAAATGAAAGAAGGGAGAAGGATGCAAAGTTATTAAAGCTTACTTGCAGGGTTTATTCCATTTCATATTAACATGGAGCCTCTATTATTTTAATTCATATGAAAAGATTTGGATATCATCCTGCAGATTAAATGACATAGTGGAGCAGCATTTTATGCAGGCATTAGGTTACAAAGTCAGTTTGCACTCAGGCTGCTAAGTGGTAATGGAAAATATCACATACCTCCACAGAATGCTATGTCTACCAATATATGGATGCACACTTCAACTGAAGTCTCAAAAGTACCTGCAAATCTTAGTTTCTCTAGTCAGCTTTCTCTTTCTCACTTCCTTCTTTGCTACAGAAGCTATTTCAAACCTTCTCTCCATGTGTCTTGTACCTTCCCAGCCATTATCTCATCACATGTCTCTTCCCACCTAACAAAGACAAGCCATCTAAAAGAAACTCTCCTATGTATTTTCCTACATCTGTATGTACGTATCTCATCTCACCTGGTCCTTTGTCGTCCATAAGATGTCCTTCCCCTTGTCTCTCTTTCGCTGGCATTAGCTTCTGCTGTTCCTCTTCCTCAGAAGCCTCACTCCATCAGTCATCCACTCTCACCTGGGTCTTCAGCATATTCTACTTTATAGCTTTTTTCCCTAGCAAGCTTGAAAATGCTCACTTCTCTTTCATCTTGAAAGCAAATCCTTCAGTCTCACTCCCTTCCAGCTCCCACCCTATCCATTTCTTTATCTCTATGGAGCAAACAATAAGAAAGTTTGCTATACCACCCATTCCCAATACCTCACCTCCCATTCGCTCCTTAGCCCATAGTAATCTGGCTTCCACCACTCCAAAGTCACCTAAAGCTGCTTTTCCTAATGTTATCAGTGTTGAAATTTGATGGAAACTTTTCCAGCTTTTTGAAACTTGATTTCTAGGCATCATTTGATACAGTTGAGCACTCCTTTCTTATTGTTTTCTTTTCCATTGGCCTTCATGGCATCAATTTTGGGGATTTTCTTCTTAATTCTCTGACCGTTCCTTACAAGTCTAGTTTGCAGACTGTATTTTCTCAACTAAATCTTTAAATATTGGTGTTTCATGGAGTTCTTGCCACTGGACTTCTAACTCTACACACTTTCCCTGGACCTAGAGCCATAGATTAAAATGTCATCTACGTTTTGGGGGCTGATTTTATCACTTCACTAAGCCAGCTGCTGTTCTCAGTTTCTTTTATTCCTTGCAACCTCCCACTTTAAAGGTAATGGAATGTAAGGGAAGTCTGCTGGGCAGCTTTTAGATAAAAGTAGAGGGAAACTACTTTTCCCTTTTCATCCCTAGAACTCAAACATGGTGCCTGGATCTGTGGCAGCCACCTTTCCATTAAGAAGAGAAATAAAATAAAACTTCTCTAGGTATAGGAGAGCAGAAACAAGGAAAGAGGAGAGATCTTGACAGCATTTTTGAGCAACTAAAACGATACGTGAAGCTGCCTGCCTCTGGAATTGTTTTTATATAAAAAAAATTAAAACTGTGTTTTACAAGCCACTATCAGTCACATTTTCTGTTATGTGGTATTAAAGGCCTTCATAAGATAGAAAGTACACATTACTCCCCTGAACACCAGAACCAAGCTGTTAATTCAGCATCAGTATTTGGGTGTCTCAGAATTACCTCAAACCCAGTAAGTCCAGAATGGGTATCATCATCTTCTCCCTGAAAAACTGCTTTTCCTTCTGTGTCCTCTCATCAGTGAATGACACAGAAGTTTTGGTGTCATCCTTGCTGTCTCAACCCTGCTTTCTCTCTTTGTTTTCTCACTCACCACTACACTAATGAGGATCTCACTCCTGCTTTCTTACTCCCACATCAAGATCAGTAAAGATTGTTGATAATACCCATTAACTATCTGTGACAATTGTCACCTCATCCCTACTTCCACTGTTTTATTTTAGATTTAGTTGTGTTTTTTAAAATGTGAAATGTAAAATTATGCAGATTAGGGCATATAAATACCTGTGCAATAGAATACATCATTATGAACCAATCACAGGACTCCCATTCCCCTCTGCAATGCATTCTCCATGTGGCAGCCAGAGTAGTATTTCTAAACTGTAAGATTATGCTGTTGTCCCTTTTAATGTTTCAGAAACTTCCCATTGTGTTCAGAATAAGTTAAACTTCTTTAGCACTCTTTACATTGCACTTCTTGCATCCTGCTCTGGTAAACCTCTCTTGCCTCGTCTCTAGAAGTGACCTTTCTTTTTGCCTAGTACCTTTCACTTAGCCCTTTAACAAATACAACTTAACAAACTTGACTTTATATCCTCTCCCAGACTTTGACCTCCATCAGGCCAGGGATAATATCTCATTCACTACTCTATACTCAGGGCCTAACACTTCTTGGCCCATAATAAGTATGAATATGTGTTTATTATAATATATAGTCATATAAAATATGTGAAGAATCCTGAGTGAATGGGAAAACTCTGTGCTTCTTTAAAATTAGGTCTCTATAATTGGATTTATGCTATAAACCACTTTGTTAAATACTAAGTCCATTTAAGGATTCATCCTCATTGTGCCAAGAATTTAAATACAGAACTATACAAATAAACAATAAATAATTCTCCTCTCCTCCTTTTTAGTCCTTTTCTAATTCAAAGTAACATAAAGAGAGGTGGTGAGATATATATTTAAACATAGAATACTTTTAAAATTTAAAGTTAAAAAAATATAACATTACTATTTTTTTTAAGGGATGGGGTCTTGCTATGTTGCCTAGGCTGGACTCAAAATCCTGGGCTCAAGTGATCCTACTGCCTCAGCCTCCTAAGTAGCTGTAACTACAGGCACATACCATCATGCCCAGCTAAAGATTACCATTGAAAATTTGATCGTTCATTCAAGATATGTGATTATAAGTCAGAATATCATAAACCTGTGTTATGAAGTTCCTGGCAATGTTTCCCACAGCATTTTTATGAACTTCAAAGAATATTTCTTTTTGTTTGTTTGTTTATGCTGCAGTTATTGCTTACATGTCTATGTAGCCAAATGGTTTACCTGAATATAAGTACTGTCTCATTTGTTTTTATTGCCTTCACAGCTTCTGGCACATAGAAGATGCACAGTATATGTTTGTTTAAAACTAAATGAAAACAATTTTAATGGAGGAACCCAGTTCCTATAAAGATGGAGACGGAGAAAGGAAGCTATGTGGAGACAGAAGTTGAGAATAACAAATTCTGCTGTTTGCATTTGACTAACCTATCTGATCTCAGTCTCCAAACACTATGTGCTAATTTTATTCTCCACGGCTGTACTCTCCTGCTGTCCCAACTAACTCTACCACTTGCTAGCTGTGAAATAATAAGGATATTTTTAAAAACTTTTTATTTAAAAAAGCAAGTGTAAATTTACAGAAAAGTTGCAAAAATAGTACAGACAGTTCTTGTCTACCTTTTATCCAGCTTCCTCTAATGTTGGTGTTGTATATAAACATGGTACATTTATCAGAACTAAGAAATTAACATTGGTACAATATTATTTACTCAGGACTTTATTCGGATTTTCCCAGGTTTTCCATTAATGGTCTTTTTTCTGTTTCAAAATCCAATTCGGATCCCTCATTGTATTTAGTCCTTATGTTTCCTTAGTCTTTATAGATGTTCTTCAATCATAAACTGGGGATAATATGTGTACTAACTTATAGGTTTCTTGTGAGAGGTAGGTAAGTGAACATAAGCCAAGCACTTAGGACAGGTTATGGTATATAATATTTGCTGTATGTTTTAGAAAAGGAAAGGCTATAAATATCCTTATACCAGATTATTTGTGAGCATATATATTCTTTCCTCTGGATTAGATACTAAGAAATGGAATTAATGGATAAAAGGATATTCACATTTTATTTATTTATTTATTTATTTGAGACAGAGCCTTGCTCTGTTGCCCAGGCTTGAGTGCTGTGGCGTCAGCCTAGCTCACAGCAACCTCAAACTTCTGGGCTCAAGTGATCCTTCTGCCTCAGCCTCCCAAGTAGCTGGGACTACAGGCATGTGCCGCCATGCCTGGCTAATTTTTTCTATATGTTTTTAGTTGTCCAGCTAATTTCTTTCTATTTTTCAGTAGAGACAGGGTCTTGCTCTTGCTCAGGCTGGTCTTGAACTCCTGACCTTGAGGGATCCTCCCACCTGGGCCACCCAGAGTGCTAGGATTACAGGTGTGAACCACTGTGCCCAGCCTACAATTTTAATTTTGGTTTTTACAATCAAATTGCCTGCCAAACAGATATACCAATGTGCATTAGAATATTCATTTTTCCATGCCCTTTCCAATAGTGGGTTGTCATCAATTATTTTCATTTTTGACAATTTCATGGCCAAAAAATGATGTCTTCTACGTTTTAAAACTCAGATATCTCTGATTTCTAGTGAGATCATGCATTCTTTTAAAAGTTTATTGGTTATCTGTATTTCTCCTTCTGTGAACAATCAGTTCATATCCTTCATATATTTTTCTGTTGGGAACTAAGTATGCTTCTTACTGATTTGTATTAATAGTTCTTTCTAATATTCTGGAATTTCATATTTGTTGTATTCTTTGCAAATATTTCCTTTCTGACATGTGAATGTTAACTTCACAATGCTTTTAAAAAACTGTGTCCATGGTAATATTTATATAATCAAATTTACTGACATTAAAATTTCCTTTATGGGTTTTGGATCTAATGTCTTATTTAAGACAATATTTTTTATCTCAAGATTATGTTATTTTAATAACTTTATTGATATTTTAAACACAGTTACTGTATTAATTGATCTAAAATGTATTTTTATAATAATATAAAGGAAGGTGGCTTTATTATGTGTAAGTAAACTCACATGTGTGCCATTCCTTCCACCCAATTTCAATATAATCATACAGTTTAAAATTCAGGCAAATTTATTGTTATATCATGTCATCTGAAACATTGTCCCCTTCCATTAACTCGGATAGCTGATGTTTTTAATTTTTACTATTATTATCAATATCCAAGGATAAACATACTGAGAAAAAGAGAAAAATAAAAGGGGTAACACATTCTGAAAGAAAAATAATTACCAGCTAAATCTTGACCATGGGCCTAATAATTATTTAATTATTTTCCACTGATATATGAGTAATTGTGTACTGAATGTCTCTCTCCCCCCCCCACGCACACACACACACACACACACACACACACAAATACACACACATTTGCACCCTCAGAATACCATAAATTAAGTGCTCTGATGCGTAAAGCGTAAGGTCATTTTAAATGGTAAAAATGTGTAACCTATGAATAGAAATAGTAACCCATTAATTTGAAATATTATAAAATTCAACATAATTCTGATTAAGGTATAAATTAAAAGTGGTTTCTGACACATAAGCACCCTTGTTTATACTACATTAAGATTTAATATGCAAAAACGAAGCAGACTTTATGAAAACTCAGTTTTATATGCAAGTGGTAACACTTCACACACCAATGTGACTGTGAAGAGAAGCCACTCTCAGAGCCTCTTCAACCCGATTCAGCACATTTTATTTTGATTTCTTCTTTTTTTAAAATTTTTAAATATGTTCAATAGTCTGATATTTATTTATCTATTCATTTTTATTTCAGAATATAATGGGGGTACAAACATTTCGGCTCCGTATAATGCCTTTGCCTCGCCCAAGCCAGGGCTACAAACTTACCCTTCCCCCATACAACGTGCTCCACATCCATCAGTTGTGAGTTTACCCACCCCCACAACCCCCCTCCCACCTGACTGGCACCCAGTGAATATTACATGATAGTATTATATTTTTTATTTCAGAATATTACGGGGGTACAAATGCTTTGGTCACATAAATTGCCATTATACCACCTAAGTCAAAGCTACAAGTGTGCCCACTCTCTCCAGACAGTGTGCACTGTAGCCATTAGGTATGAATTTAATCATCCCCTCCTCCTCCCTCTTACCTGCTCCATCCCCAATGGAGCAGGTAATTACTTCCATATGTGCATATAAGTGTTGAACAATTAGTACCAATTTGATGGTGAGCACATGTGGTGCTTGTTTTTCCATTCTTGTGATACCTCACTTAGAAAAATGGGTTCCAGCTCCATCCAGGATAATACATTATAGAATTTTTTAAAGGCTCCTTCTGGGAAGTCCCATTATGGCTTGGGTATAGACAACACTTTTTTATTAAGAAAAAAGTGCCCCATCTTCTGTAAATTTCAGTTTCATTCAAGGGTGCAGGGCTTGGCTAGGCAAGCATGGGCTGAATTTGTACTTCAACACTCCCACAGTTAGGTGACTATGTGCAGGCTAAACTGCACAACCATATACAGTAGTTTTGATGCCTCTGACCTCAAACTCTTATTATAAGTTTCATTAACTCTGCCAGTTTGTAGGTCAATATACTGGTAAGACATGATCTCTCCCAAAATCAAATACACAAACAGTGCAGAAACTACTAATGAAAGGAAAAGGTCTCAGTCATCCTCAATCAAGACAACTTGACACTAAATTATCAAGATGTGATAAATTGTCATTGATGATTGATAATGTACTCACTCTTATGCTGATAGAAATACAGCTATTTATAAAACCAAAGTTACATTCACCCTTGTAGAAATATCTATTAACCACATGTGATTTTGCATTTATTTTCCAATGCATTTAAGTCCACTAGTCCTTTATGTAGGTTCTTTAATGCCTTATTTTGTGACTCCCAAAATATTGTGACCCAAGAATTACTTGGGTTAATTATGTGCATAAAATAGAAATAAAGAGAAATGGGAATTTTTTTCTGGGTCAACATGAATAGTTACTTGACAGGGCACTAAACAAAAGGGGAGAATTGTTAATCAGAATTAAGAATTAGAGTTGGTCCTCTAAGATTTAAAGAAAATCTCAAGGGCCTAGAAGCCCCCCTTTTGTTGATTCAATATCTATACTGAAGCAGGATTCTAATTAGCCTTTCCAAGGAATATAAGATGGAGCACCATAAAAAGGTAAAGACTACAACCCCACAAGATCATTAAGTCAGCCTCACCATTATTTTTTCAAAAAGATCCCTTGAGATACACGTCAGTAAATGTTTGGTTAATATGGACCTTATATGGAAGAAGAAATATGTTATTCTTGCTTCTAGTCTTGGCACTAAAATGCATACAAACTGGTAATACATTAAATAGATACTAACTTTTGGTGATCACACACTAGAAATATATTTTCTATATAGGTCACCCTTAAATATACATAGGTTGGCCGGGAGTAGTGGCTCACGCCTGTAATCCTAGCACTCTGGGAGGCCAAGGCGGGAGGATCGTTTGAGCTCAGGAGTTTGAGACCAGCCTGAGCAAGAGCGAGACCATGTCTCTACTGAAAAAAATAGAAAGAAATTGGCTGGACAACTAAAAATATATGGAAAAAAATTAGCCAGGCTTGGTGGCTCATGCCTGTAGTCCCAGCACTCGGGAGGTTGAGGCAGAAGGATCACTTGAGCCCAGGAGTTTGAGGTTGCTATGAGCTAGGCTGACACCATGGCACTCTAGCCTGGGCAACAAAGTGAGACTCTGTCTCAAAAAATATATATATGTATATATATGTGTGTATATATATATATATATATATGTAGGTTATCAGTCTCTATATATAATATACGAAGTCATTGTTTTAAAGCCAAATAGTACCATTCTATTTGCTTCCTTGTGACAGTACTTTGCAGCCATGAAAAAGTAATTCAATAATCACATTGTACAAAAATGAAAGCTTTTATTAAAAAATTAAATGACCATGAAGAATACTGGACATTGCAGTGTAGAGTGTAGTGGGCCAAAGGGAAGCTGGGGTCATCTCCTCCAGTATACTTTGTTAGTGCAGTAAATATTCCAGATTCCAGATTTCTCTCCTCCTGTAATCTTTTACAGCAAGGACTTCCCTCATGCAATTTTTGTTGGCCTAAAAAATGTTTATATGTTCACTCTTTTCTCCTAATTTGGACCCCATCACTATATTTCATATATAAATTAACGATCTTTATGGATATTCTTTGCTCACTTTCTCTGTGGACTCCATGATGTTTGAGGCAGATGGGGCTTCAATTATCAAGTATTTATTGGAAATTTCAATAAAATATACAATGATGCCATATTTATTTCTGTTACTGTTAACTTAGTATTAATAGATAAGTTTCCTATATATTTTATTATATAGTGCAGTAGTAGAAGTGAATTTTAGTATTATATTCCTGTGGTAAGGATCAGTAGCTCACTTAAGATATATAGCAATGTGGAATTCTATCACTGAAAAAGTGTTGAAATCAATGGGAAAACGAAACCAGATATTTGGCAGGTCAAAAAATCGTTTAGTTATGATGGTAAAGAGTTTGAATCTATTTTTATGGCGAATGGAAGACTTTTACTTGTTTTAAGAGGAATAGGAGGAGGGGAGTAGTATTTTTAAGAACTCACTACTAGCTATGGGCCATAAATTGTGCTTGTAATATACGTATGTCATATTAGGTAATCCTAACAATTTATTTCGTAGTGGAGAAAGTATCACCCTGATGTTACAAATAAGAAACAGTCTTAGAGAGGTCAATACATTGCCCAAAATTGCAGACTCAGGGTCAAAGAGTCTGTCTGATACCCAAACCTGTTCTCTTCCCCTACCTCATTTTGGATTGATGGGGAAGATGCAGTGAGGGCAGTGAGGCAAAATATATGGAGAATCACTTAGGGGCTTTTGCTGTAGATGACACCAAGGGATGCTAGCTCCTGAACCTAAGCTGTAGAGGTAGATATAAAGAGAAGAGAGTGGATTCGAGAAATAGCTAAGAGAAAAATAACACCAGACATGGAAAATATTTGGATATTGGAGAACAAGGTAAAGAAAAAATGGCATCGAATTTCAGCTTGGGTGATGGAATGACAGGTGACTGCTTATGAGTTTAAACAACACAGAAAAATGCATTCATTTGCACCTTTGGGGGCAGAAAAATTACGATTTGATGATTCACGCTGTGTGGAATTTGAAGTGCCTGTTTGACAATCAGATAGAGATACATGGTATGAGTTGATATGGCATGAAGTTGGATAAAAGTGTCTAAAGCTGATGAAAAAAGTCTGATCCCCTACACTGGTGGTAACTGATCATGCATGGAATGTACGTAGATTGAGATGAAAAGAAGGTCATGGAAGTACCCTGAGAAATCTGAATATTTAAGGCAGGAGTCCTTAGATGTACTCTGAAGGATGTGTGAACCCTCTAACCTGTTTGACATTTGTGTGGGAGGAGGGCTGTGTCCCATTTTGTAAATAGGGTCCCCAGATGAATTAGTTTCTCAAACGAGCGTTGGGAAAGATAATCCTCCATGGACCCTGAACATCTCCGTACATTCTGGCTGGGAATGCCATGATTGCAAGACACTGAGTGCTCTTTACTCAGGCCATTTGTCAGATTCGGGTTAGCAGGAGCAATCCTGAGGGGTGAAAGGCTTGCTGCTTGCTATAAAAAGGAGAATTTTCCAAGCTCAGAGTTCTTCAGCTACAGTGCAAACCACTGCATGTATAACATCAATCTGGGCCCTTCCATGTCCCCACCATGGGACTTTAAGGAAAGGGGAACCAGAACAAAAACACTGATGTTCATATACCTTACTGTGCTGTGAATAATATTTTTTTTTACTTATGAGTCTCGGCATGCGTAAAATAGTAAAAAGGCTAACTTAATAATTTATTAGCTTTTAAGTGAGGTAAAATCAAATCCAGACCTGATAATGGGTTGTGTTTTTAAAAAGTTTGAATGTCAAAGATGAGAAATTAAAGTTGAGGCTGTATATAAACCTGAGAAATAATGAAATATGAGAGGAATTTTGCAGAAGCAAAGGATATGAGGAGTTGGGAAAAAAAAAAAACAAATAGGAGACAAGGTAGTCCCCAAAACTTACAGAGTTCAAGTAAAGAAAGATTGAAAACTGATAAGTGATTTTAACAATTAAGTTATTTTAAACTTCAGTGGGAGCCGAGTCAGAGAAATGATGGGGGAAGTAAACTCTGGAATATCTAGAACAGTGGTTCTCAAACACTTTGGTCTCACAGCCCTTTTATACTCATAAATTATTGGGGACTCCAAAAACCTTTGCTTATATGGGATATACTATCAATATTTCTGTATTAGAAATGAATACCAAACTTTTTAAAAAATTTTAATTAGTAATCATTGTAAAGTAACAATAATAAACTCATTACATGTTAACATAAATAACATTATTACAAAACCTATATTTTCCAAAGGAAAAAATAGTGAAAAGAGTGATATTGTTTTACATTTTTGTAAATCTCCTTAAAACCTGGCTTAATAGAAGACAACTAGATTCTCATATTTGTTTCTGCATTCAGTCTGCTGTGATATCATATGTCTTGAGGCCTCTGTGATATCATATGTCTTGAGGCCTCTGGAAAACCCCAATATACATACATGAGAGAGTGAGTAGAAAAGGCGAATAATGTTTTAGTATTATTATGAAAATAGTTTTGACCTTGTGGACCTCCTGAAATTTTCTTGAGCATCTCCCCAGTGTCTCTGGGTCACGCTTCAAGAAGTGTTGGAGTAGAGGAAATCTAGACATTTGTATCGGATACATTTTAGCAGCTATGCCAGACCACAAAACAAAGCATAAAGATACTGCTACTGGCACAAAGGAACACGGTAGTCGAAGAAAGCTTGATTTGTCTGTTTGATTGTTTGCTTTGGTTTTCTATTTAAAAATTGTTTTATCAATGCAGCATAAAACAAAGCGAGACTATCTGCCATCAGAAGACAGGATAGTGATTATTTTTGAGTGTGGAGAGGTGGTTAGAATTTGGAAGGGGCAAACAAAAAAGGCTTCTAGGGTACTTGTACTGGTATTGTTTGCTGCTCTGAATGCTAATTCCATGACTGTATTCAGTTAGTAAAAATTAAACAAGTTATGTACATTTACTTCCACCTTTACTGTAGGTATGCTATACTTCAGTAAAAAGTTGAAGCATATAAAACAAAAGAGTAAGTGCCAGTCTCATTATATCTACTAACGTCTAAAACACAAGACTTTAGTCTATTAATGGAATAAAATAGATGCATAGTTTGATCGATAGATGATGAATGCAGAAGTATGTATGTGCTGAGTGTAAGTTTGTATTTGCAATATAGTGCAAAACCCCCCAACTTTCTAAATTATGAGTAAGCTAAACATTCTTTAGAGTTATGTTTACACTTCCACTTATTTACGAAGTGAATATTTCTTAGTTGATGACAGTCATTACTGCATGCCAGAGAGGTAAACTGATTTTATTTCCCAGATCTGTTAGGATGAAATTGCACTCATTCTTTAATTTCCAGTAAACTCCTCAATTCAGTCAATATTTCTACTCTGCAAAATGTTTCTTAAAAGGTAAACTCTTGGCTGGTTTAATGATTCTCTTCACTTCGATGTTGTGAAAGGATATTAATTAATAGTTATTATCGGTTTGCATTCATTAATTCCAACCTCAGTATGAATGTGTTGTTGCTGCACTCTGAAAAAGTGCCAAAAATCATTTTTAATATGACACAGAAACATTCCCAGAGGGATGGTTTTCTTTGTTCTGTATGATTCTCACTAAGTTTGGACAATTTGCAGGAAAGTCTTGATACATCTTCAGAGCACATATAAGTCTGCAGCGCTTATACTAATGTTCTCTCCTGTTAAAGATAGCAAATATGTCATAACTAATAGGCTATTATTATGGGTTAATGAGATTGAATATGCTTAATGCTTTCGTGAATATGCCAAAAAAATGATCACTCCAATTATCTTGGGCATCGAGACTAACTTCTTAACTCCCATGTATCATGTACAAGTATTTCATGGTTTGAAACAAAATAAGAATTGTTGAAAGTAAAAGCAACTAAGTCAATGCCATAATAATGAAATAAACTGAGTCATACTGTTAGAAAAGTATTTCAGCAAAGAGCAATTCTCTTAACACTGAGAAAAGGCTTTTAACAGCAGACAAGTTATTTGAATTTTGCAGACAATTGTTGCCTAGTCATTCCCTTAATCCATTGTTGAGTCTTAATCCATTGTTTAGAACACTACAGGGTATCTTAAAATAATATTAAAAATATTGTAACTACTTTCACTGTATGAAGTGCCTCATTCTACAACGTGATCACTATGAAGGGCAATCATTGATACTTTCATATGCTTATTGTTTACTTTGGAGTTTAAACTGCTTTAATCACTGCTCCTTCTTGAGTTGGAAAGCATATTAAAACCAGTGAAGAACACCTCTTTGCAGTAATATTTGCTAGCAATAGGCTATGGTCTGAAACAGAAGTTAATTGACACACACACAGAAACACAATTTTTAACAGAAAGCAGACATCAGTTTAGATTTAAAAACAGTATCAATAAATTTAAACAAGGGGCATCTGGACAATGAGTCAGGGGAGGAAACGAAAGGATACAAAGTTCAATTTTGCGGAAGCTTTTAAGTTACTGAACTTAAAAGCTTACTTCCAGTAAGTCAATGATCTTTTCCATATTATAGGCAGCTAATTAAAATTGCTGTACAACCTGAAGTCCTGATAGTGTGAAATTTCACAGTTTAAAATACCTAAAGTACTGGAGCAGAATTTTTTTTTTTTTTTTTTTTTTTTGAGACAGAGTCTCACTCTCTTGCCTGGAGCGAGTGCCGTGGCATCAGCCTAGCTCACAGCAACCTCAAACTCCTGGGCTCGAGCAATCCTACTGTCTCAGCCTCCCGAGTAGCTGGGACTACAGGCATGTGCCACCATGCCCGGCTAATTTTTTTTCTATATGTATTTTTAGCTGTCCAATTAATTTCTTTCTATTTTTGGTAGAGACGGGGGTCTCCCTCTTGCTCAGGCTGGTCTCGAACTCCTGAGCTCAGGACGATCCGCCCGCCTCGGCCTCCCAGAGTGCTAGGATTACAGGCGTGAGCCACCGCGCCCGGCGTGGAGCAGAATTTTTGAGTTAAACCAATTGGTATCAAGGGGTTTTAAAATTACACATTGCATGTTTGGAAAATTCTTGAATTTCAGGATTATGCAAGTTGGAGGAAAGCCAGGAGGCTCTGTGGGATGAAACTGCCACTCCTTTTCACTTTTAATGGTGCAACTGAGCTCTTTAATTCTGAAATTAGTAATTCTTCACATAGTTGCTCTGGAACAGTTGTCCTTTAATTTTTCCATACAGCAGAATCAATCCCCTGGCGTGCTGGTTAAAACACAGATGGCTGAGCCCCACACCCAGAGTTTCTGATCAGTAAGTTTAGGGTGAGCCTGGGTAATTTACATTTCTAAAATGTTTTCAGGGGATGCTGATGCTGATACTGATAGCCCAGGTATCACACTTTGAGAACCACTGCTCTGGAAAACAGCAAAATCTCCACCAATGTTTCTTGAACTTTAATGTGCATGTGAATCTCCTGGTTATCTCATTAAAATGTGTACAAAGCACATAGGGAGTTTATGAAACTACACATTCTTACTTGGTGTAGGTATGGTGTGTCAATTCTCTGCTCTATGAAGCATACTTTTAGAAGCAAAGATCTATAGTGTCTTACTGTGTGCGCGTGAATCTATTTATCATACCATTCTTTCCCTAATGGGAGAGACTCTGCAAAGCATGAATACACTAGTCAGGGAAGCATTGTGAGGGAAAAGGTGGACATGCTGAAGTTAGGGTTCAGCTCAGAGAGTATCACGCTAAAGACAAACTAAGCCAATTTCATAGTTTCTCCTTAGTTGGGTACTTTATAAAAAATCTTAGTATGAAAGACAGATCTTTTAATGTTTTATGTTGCATTTATCTGACTTTGAAAATTAAATTTTCAGAGCCCAGTAGATTTGGAATAAAACATTCTTAGTTGCCCGCATTGTCTGGGTAGGGTTCTTTATTTTCAGAATTGCAAACAGAAACTTAATGGGAGCAACATAATTGTTCCTTGTTTTTTTTTACAATAAGCTTAGTTACCTATTTTTGTCCTCTCTTTCAAACTTTACAGCCATCAAATCTCTAGTAGTAATACCCAGACTTGGAAGTATCTACTGATTATAGATGAACCAGCACCTAACTACTGCGGAGGGTAATTAAACATTTGAGGCTACGCTTTCTCAAAAGAAATCTTATACAAATTATAATTGATAGAGTATAAAGAAAAAAAATAAGAACTCTTGCTCTAAACCCCAAACTATCGTTTATTGTGGTCTCTATGTTGACATGTGTTCCTGATCTCCAATGGAGAATTTTGCATGCATACATTAAGTCATATATTACTTTATTCACACATTTTACATAAATTGAAATTATGTGTATCTTTTTAAAATATGACAAAACTCTTGGTTTAATTTTTGATTTGCATGTAGTTTAGAGGTGGGCAGGATGTGCATGTTGATGGGAGCAGTGATGATCTTAACAACTGTGATAACTGACTAAGCTCCAGCATCCTGGTAATTTGCTTACTACCTTGTATTAGCCTGGATATAGCACTAAAAAATGGAGCTTTATGGAAAGAAGACAGTGAGTTCAGGAAAGGAATATAATTTAATAGTGAAGCATTGAAAAGGCAACAGATGCAACAATTCCAAGTAAGACTCTTCTGATAAAAGGTGCCTGGAATTCTGCTGAGAAACTGTTTACACATGATTGCTCACATGACTAATTGATATTTGGTGTGAATTTCTCCATAAAAAATCATCTTCGCTCCATTAATATGTTATATTTAATACTACATGATTACTTAACAAAAATAATACCATAAAATCTCTGAGTTAAAATGCTTTCCTTTCATTTTATAGAAACTTATTTTTCCAAGAAGGCTGTTTGCCAGAATGAGGGGATCCAGCAATAAAAAGTCAGGAAGCAAGTATTCAGAGGGGTCACACAATAAGCCAAAATGCATATGGCCTGTGAAAAGGAAATGTGTATTCTAGAGATCCCCATAGGAAGAATTTCCAAAGAATTCTCAAATAAGCCCTGCAAAAGATGGACTATTCTGTTGCTTTCTGTAATAGAGCCATACTGGCCAGCTTTGGTCAAGAAAGTACTACAATACTAGAGGTGATGTAAAACCATGTGTACCTCTTCCTCTAATTCTCTCTCACCCTATTTCTGACAAGCAGTTCAAAGCAAAGGGAAAAGGATGGGGAAGAGTATAAAAAGAGATCGTGTTGCTCTCCTAGTGTGGGTTCACACGTCTTGTGTGAAGCTTGAGGTGAGGATAGAAAGGAGGATCAAATTGGATGTGAGATTAAGGTTCTAATTTATAATATTAGTACTATTGAATAACAGAAAAGGATTAGTAAATATCAAATGAGATTATTATTTCATATATTTACAAGAAAGCTAAGGGAACTGCCTAAAATGTTATCTGGGGTAGAGAAGAGATCATGGTTGACAACAATAAACAAAAATGTAATTAGCTACTTGTGCTGTAGAATTAAGCTAATTTGACAGACTGGTACCCAGAAAATTGTTACAACAAAACAAGATAAGTTAATGAATATGGGTGTGTACCCTCCATCAGCCTCCACATATTTTTCTCTTCTTTGATAGCATGTCCTATTTCACTTGTGAGTAAAGCTATGTTAAACAAACAGAGTATCTCATATTTTGGTTGATATTTAAAAAGATAGGATGAAGAAGAAATGGGAGGGGAAAGGTGAAGAAAAAGATCTTGGTTGGAGAGATTACTTGGTACCTTTTTTTGCTAGCCTAGCAGTAAATATATTTTATATATATATTTATGTAAGAGATATATATATGTATCTATATATACACACACGTGCACACACACATATATATATATATACACATATATATATAACGATGAGGCCTAAGAAAGGAAATATTACTTTTTTTTAAAACACAGATAAAAGGAAAGGAAATGGAGGAGATAAATATGTATCCATCACACCAAAATCTAAATGAAAGTGCCCTAAGGGTACATTTAGGTTTAGGTTTCCCCCCTTTGCTGGAGTAAGAAATCATTTTTAACAGCTATAACATAAGGCTCACAACTCACCTTAAATCAGAATATTGCTACTAAGTAGGGACATATTAACAATACATATTTAGCAGGACCCTGTGCCAGGTCCTTGATCCATATGTATATAACATTCATGGGCAATGCACTTTGTAACAAAATGGAGAAGATTGGTTTGTGAATTTGTAATTATAATAAAAATGATGACTGATGTCTAAATAAAGAGAGTTAAGAAAGAGTCATTGATTACAATGGCAGGGAAATTGGAGGAAAATTACAACAGAGGGTGAACTTCTTGAAAATAGTAGACTATGGCTTATCTTTATGTCTTCAGGATGTTGCCTAATGCCTATGAATCAGAGGTAAATAAATGTTGATGTATGAATCTGTGACACAGTTAGCAGTGCTGACTTCTCCCCTACTAGGTTATAAGTCTGCTAGGATAGAACATCATCCTATTTGACCAATATTATATCCCTTATAGTAATGAGCAAAATATCCTGTTCATAATAAAAAGAGATAAAGCAATTTATATTTATTAAGTGGCTATTAATCACTACGTAACAAATATACTTTACCTATGTATTGTGTGCTAGACAGAGTCTGTATACATTATCTTTTGATGTATATTATTTCATTTGTGTTTCTTGAAGTGGCTTAACATAGGACATTGATTAAAACAACTTATCAAGGTACCACATTAGCCATAATAAGGAGGAGGAGATACAGAGTATTCATAAAGGGATGTAGAGATCCTGCACAGAAGATGGAAGGAAGGATTGGAGGAACAGCCAAGTATCCCTGAGCCCTGTTATGCTAGGCCATTTCTAGGTCAGTCTAAAATTGTATGAACCCGGAGGTATAGTTACTGGCTCTCATATGCAGTGCAGTCCCACCTCGATTCCTCAGTATTTTGGTCAGAGAGTAAGAAGCAGCTCCCCACTCTGCTTCAGCTTATAGCCAATGGTCTAAAGGCAAGTATCCTGAGATTTTTATCTAGTCCTCTTTACTTATTGCCTAGAACTTATCAACTAGGGGGCTAGACAGAAGGAAGGTAAGCCTTATTGCACATATTAACAGTAGGCAAGCTAACAGGTTTGAATAAATTCATAATTATAATTGAAATCGGCTTTAATAATTGTATAGCTTTTATAACTATACCAGTATGGGAGGGCTTCTGATCAAATGACTTATTTTAAAAACAAGTAAGTAGATCTTAAGTATTCTTACCACAAAACAACAACAAAACAAGATAACTATGTGATGCGATGGATTTATTAATTAGCTTGATTACAGTAATGATTTCATAATGTATACATGTGTCGAAATATCACATTGTACACCTTCAATATATACATTTTGCCAATTAAAAACCTAAGTAAAGGCAAGGTTTACTAACTCATTTAAATTTAAAGAAAATTACATTGTGCAAGAAAAATGCAATGAAAATTTATTTCTTAAGTGAAGATAACCATCAATCTAGTTTTGGTTTATAATTGATTCACACTTGAAAATCATCCATTAAATTATTTCATTAAACATTTTTGAGTATTTGCTCAGCATCAAGGACTGTTCTGAGAGCTCAAAGATAAATATTTGTCTTCCAACAATAATAATTTTAGTAATTTATAATATTATTAAGCACATACTATCTTCATGACATTTTACATGTTCTCTGATCCTTTAAAACAATACTTCACTGTGGGTTTTATTATTCTCCATTTATAGATAATGTCAGTTTCAGAGAAATTTACTAAGTGATCCACATTTACAGGGCTAATAAGTGACAATTGAGAATAAAATTCTACTCATTCTGACTCTGAAGTATTGTCTATTTTGCCATCCTGACTTTGTGAACTGAGTTCCCAATTCTGACATTGTTTCTTGGATTAAAAAAATAAAAAGAACTTACAATTAACACTTACATGGTATATCAGTAGGATGACCATGTAAATTATCTTCCCAACCAGGATGCTTTTAAGAGTGAAAGAAAGATATTAAAAATTACCCCATAGCAGCAGATGTAACCAGTGACTTATAGTCACCTTTTGTATTAAAGTTCCAGGCAGAAAATAGATGACAAATTATGAAAAGTTTAACTGAAAAGAATTCAATGAAAGAATAAAGTATAGAAATGTTGGTAGTATGAGACATCTAATAAGAAATGCCAAGACTTCATGGATTAACAACAGCAGGATTGAGGGGGCAAGAAGCAAAGAAGTGCTGGCTACAACCCTATAAGAGATGGAGCCATGACTGGAAAAGAAGGGATGCTCTTCAGAATTGTAGATGTGAAGGAAGGCAGTCACTTCCAGGACTGGGGTTAGGGACAGAGAGAGTGCCAAGTTTCTCCCTGTTTCCAATCACCAGTCTTCTACTGGTGTCTCTTGTTGATTGAATCCACCCAGAATCCAGCAGGCAAACTTTCTGATGCACTCTGTAGAGGTCAGCTGCCTGATATCTAGAGTAGGGCAGAAAATGGGGAAGAATGGATTTAAGGGAATAAACAGAATAACTAGTTTGGAAGGGCTTCTGATCATATGACCTATTTTAAAAACAAGTGAGTCAATCTGAAGTATTCTTACCACAAAACAGCAACAACAACAACAATGTAAGTATGTGAGAAAGTTTAAATTTTTTATTTGTCAATTAAACCTCAGTAAGAAGGGGCCAGGATGGCAGACCAGAAGCAGCCAGCACATGCCACCCTCAAGGAGAAGATCGAAAGTTTCTACTAGATGCCCACCTATGGATGGACCCTCTTGGAGAGAGCATTGTAAGTGATTGGAGACATTCAGAGTAAAGGAAGAGGGAACAGGGAGATCCACTTGCCAAGATCAGAAAATACCTGGAGGAGGCACCCACAAATAGAGAAAGGACAAAGGAGAGAAACCTGGGACTCCATGATCCCCTCATGGACACTGCAACTAGAGCTGTGAAGGCCCCCCTCCCCCACCATAGACCTCCATACTGATCAGGGAACTGCTTGGAGACTGTGCATTAATGTTGCACTGGACAATAGGCTCAGCAGGGACCCCACTGTCTTCTGTTCCATGGTCACTGCAACTGATGCTATTTTAAGATCTCAGATCCAGAGCACCCAGTCTACACAGGGATTGACTTCACTGCAACTGCTTCCACATCATCTCTGCCAGGCCAGGGAGTAAGCAGGGAGAGCAGATACTCTCAAATTCCCCATGATTCAGAGCCAAGCACCACTTCCTGCTGGTGAATTTGAATGGATAGATCCCACGGTAACAACTTCAGCAGGACCCGCATGGGGAAAGAGCCCCAGCTGTCCAGCAGCTGGCACATGTGGGCAGAATACACACACCCCTGTGGCCCCACGCACCACCTGGGGGGCTATGCTTCCATGGCCCCACATGACACCATGCCTGAGGTCCAGCACTATACCACGGACCCACTAGCCATGAGCCACTCCCTGCCATATCCCACCATAACACCTGGACCTAGGTGTAGCAAATGCCCACAGCCCTGACACTCACATCCACCATCTTGATAGCCTTGTACAGAAGCCACTTCCACCACCACAGGGAGACCCAGGCAGAGCAATCACCAGCAATGACTACCTCCATGGAGAGGAACTCACACAGCCCCCCGCCCAGGTTTCCAACAGTGCCTTTGTCCCAACCCACCACTCCTCACAAAGATCCCCCAGCACCAGCTTGAACTTTGACAACCACAAGGGAATGGGACAATGCATAATACCAACATAACAGGCTCTCAGTGCATCCACCCATCTCCTACCAAATCAATCTTCCAGAATAAGACACAAATATACCATCTAGGGATCTCACCTTCTTCTCACTAAGTAGGAGAGATCCTAGCAAAGAAGAACAGGTGTACGACAAACCTATCTGCCCTGAACTGAGAGAAGAGGTTTCAGACGACAAGAAACCAGTAAAAGAACTCTGACAACATGAAAAAACAAGCTAGTTCAACACCCCCAAAGGATCAGAATAGACCTATAGAAACATCAACCAAAATGAAATTGTCTAAATGTCAGAAATGAAATTCAGAATATGGATGGCAAATAAGATGACTGGGATTGAAGAGAAAATTGAAAACCAGCAAAAAGAAGCCAAAAAAATATTTCAGGACTTGAATAAAAAAAAATAAGAAGCTGTTAAAGAGATAGACAAGATAAAAAAGGATATAAAAGAACTTAAAGAAATGAAAGAGTCACTTAGAGAACTTCAAAATACAGCAGAGAGCTTCAACAACAGGCTAGACCAAACAGAAGAATTTCAGAGTTCGAAGGCAAGGCTTTCAACCTAATCGGTCAATCAAAGATGCAAACAAAAGAATAAAGAAGAATGAACAATCCCTCAGACAAATATGGGACTATGTAAAATGGGCCAATGTAAGAATTATTGGTATCCCTGAGGGAGAAGAAGAAAAAGGAAAAATCATGGAAAGACTAAAGAATTATTGAGGAATACTCACCTGGTATTGCCAGAGATTCAGACATCCAGATACAAGGTGATCATGGAACACTGGGAACATTCATAGCAAATACGACATCTCCAGGACACAGAGTCATCAACCTGGACAAAGTCAAAATGAAGGATAAAATTCTGCAAGCTTCAAGATGAAAGCAATAACTAACCTACAAAAGGAAACCCATCAGGCTAATAATAGACTTCTCAGAATGGCCATTATTAAAAAGTCAAAAGACAACAGATGTTGGCATGGGTGCAGAGAAAAAGGAACAGTTATACACCATTGGTGGGACTGCAAAGTAGTACAACCTCTATGGTAAACAGTATAGAGCTTCCTCAAAGACCTAAAGGTAAACCTACCATTTGATTTTTCAATCTCACTACTAGGTATCTCCCCAAAGAAAAATAAATAATTTTATCAACAAGACATCTGCACCTGAATGTTTGTCGCAGCACAATTCACAGTTGCCAAGATATGGAATCAACCTAAGTGCCCATCAATCACTGATTCATGAGTGGATAAAGAAAATGTGATATATATATATATGTATACACACACACACACACACACACACACACACACACACACACACACCATGGAGTGCTACTCAGCCATAAAAAGGAATGAAATAATGTCATTCACAGCAACTTGGATGGAATAGGAGACCATTATCCTAAGTGAAGTATCTCAGGAATGGAAAAACAAACAGCACATGTTCTCACTAATTAGTGGGAGCTAAATGTTATAAAGAGATGTAAAGGACATTGGAAATTAAGAAGGGGCAGGGTGGGAGGAGGGTGAGAGATAAAAACTTACCTATCAGGTACAGTGAACACTGGCATGGTATCATGCACACTGAAAGCCCTGACTTAAGCATTATACAATGGATCCATGTAACAGAAAAATTTTTAGCCCCTTAATATTTTGAAATTAAAAAAAAAAACCTCAATAAGGTTGGAAGTAAAAAACCAGAAAAGAAGTTCAGAAGAAAAAAAAAAGCAAAATAAATGTAAATATTTGAATGTCTCTGGTCTTGCCCAATAATATGGGACTCAGTATGCCGATATTCTTACTGCTTGTCCTACTCTGAATTTGAGTTCCAGTACTGACAAATGATCCTGAAATAAACCCTGCATTCAAATTCTGGTAATTATTTGTTTGTTTTGTTTTTGTTTGTTTTGGGGGGCCAATTTTCTTGGTAGTCTGTCTAGTAACCAAGTCTTTCTAAGAGGTAACATCCTTATTGACAAAAAAATAGGAAACCTGAAGTCCTACAAACCTGGGTTTAATTCTGAGTTCTTCCCTGAATGTGTGACTATGAATATTATCTTCTCTGAGTCTCAGTTTGCTCTTCCATAATATAGGGGCAATAATACAGACCTCAAGAAGAAACGTACTTGGCAGGTGGCTGGCATATAGCCAGAGATCAAGAAATGGTAGTTATTTTTTATTACTACTAATATGGTTAGTATAATATAATAATATTTAGTTATTATAGAGAGAGTGGAATATTAAATTTTTCCAGTGTGTTGTCCTTACTCTGACTGCCTGTCCACTTGGAAGTTTGTTAATTGTACCGTAATGTTGTCTTCTACTTTGTTGGGATCTTTAGTTTGACTTCTCTGCCCCCCTAGAATGGCTCAGTTTATGTGATCTGTTCCTCCTTCCATTAAGAATTAGGTCATTCCTCGATGTATAGCATCCACTAAGAAGAAACAAGAGTGGAAATGATGGTGACAATATAATAATGTCCAAGATAGGTAAAATCATGGGTTCATTCAACCCAATAATTTCTTGTTACACCAACAGCAATTTATGGTTAGCTTAAAATTCTCTTTCAGTGCCAGGTCTTAGCTTTTGAATATCTGTAGGGCTCATTTGATATATTTCTTTATTCAAGCTGAAGTTCAAGAAAAGTGTTTTTCAAATGCATTCAGAGGTTGAGTAAACACTTTTGGCTGTCACTCAGTTATGGCTATAATGTGAATATGTATTCATTGTATATACATTAAGTCTTTTACGGATAAGCTGATAAAATTTTCAAAGATGTTTTTTCTCTTTCATTCTCTCATATTTGAAAAACAGAAACAGTATCCCAAAGATGCATTTTGATCTATCTGTGAAAATCAGGATTTATTAATTCAACAGAGTCACAAAAAGAATAAAACACATTTTCTTGTCAGTTTGCAGCAAGTTACTATGTTGTTTGATATTTATTTTATAGTATCTACCTTCATAGTATTTCTTCTCCAAATTCTTAATTTCAATTGTCTCAACATCCAGGTCTCAAAAACTGTATCTGTTAAAAGCATTGGCAAATAAAAACCACTAAAGCCATGACATTAACTGGCAAGGAGATGTGCTTGTAATAATTTTTAAACTAAGCATAGCTTCCAAAAGCTCGTGGTTTTCAGTTATTCCTCATGTCTTTCCATCCTTTTTCTTACAGTGCATTTTCAAGTGGAGATTTGGTTAATCTTATCACTGTAGACAACCTCTAGGTGTGCTTTAAGAAACAGATTCTATAGTACCCAGGTTTTCAGGAATTAGTATTCACAGTGTGTGGTAGACCAATTTCAACAATGGCCCTAATTCTTCACCCTTTCTTATATCCTTGCCCTTTCCATAGAACCTTGCAGTGCCTTCTCTAGGCAGGTTGTTCTCCTACACACCTTTATTCTGGGCTCCTCTATATGACTTGCTTTGGCCAATAGGGTGTTAGCAAATTTGACCCAAGCAGAGGCTTCAGAAGGCACTTACATGTTTCCATTTCCTCTCTTACTCATTGACCTTTACCTTGAGACTATGCCTACTGGAAGTGTGTAAGAGATACATAAACTTTGGCTATTGGGTTATTCTACAGGAGCCAAGTGGGAGTGTCTAACAAAGGCAAATGACTGGCCGCAGTCTCAGGTGATGTGGTTGAAATGACTGGGGACACAATTGGAAGGAAGGAGGAAGTATATTGCAATGTCTCTTTCTGAACTTGGTTGATGGAACTTGAATATTTTTATGATTTTTGTGTAGCTTCTTTCTACAGTGAAATATTTCATTAGATAAAATGAAGTAATTATTAAAACTTAGGAGTATTCATGTAAAGCTGTACAAAAAGTAAAGAAGAATAAATGGAATAAAAATAAAATGAACAAATCAATGAATGGCAAGAAAGAAGCTAAAAGAAACAATAAGAAATCATGTAAAATAGGATGGCAAAAATGCATCCAAACATATCAGTGATTACTTTGAATACATATAAGCTAATTTGTCTATTTAAAATATAGATACTTACATCACTATCCAAGACAAGCAAACCCAGGTATATTTTATTTACAAAGATACACATAGGCTAAAATGATGGTAAAGACTGAAAATGCAGAGACAATTATCTATTATACATAAGAGAAGAAGGAGGAGGAGGCGATAGTTGCAATATAGGACAGAGACAAAACAATAGTCTGCGTCAAACAGGGACAAAATTGACAAAAGTTGTTAAAAATTCCACAAATGTCTTAACATAAATAGAAAAGAACTTTCATGATGATTTCTGCATCTAACCACACAGTCGCAAAATATATAAAGCGAATGTGAGAAACTCTTCTAAAATACATAGGAAATGAAAAAGCTATAATGCCAGAAAGCACGTATTACAGATGGTGAGAAGAGAGAATGGAACCAAACAAATTGATGATTGGTGTTCTTAAAGCAAAGATAATAGTAACTAATGGAAGCAATAGTGAAAGATTTAGTGGAGCAATCTGTGATCTCAAGAAAAACAACAGCAATAAAGACATGAAATCTAAAAAGATGCACAAATTGTACCTGGCAAAATTATTAAAAATTGACTAAAACCAATATATATCCTGATTATTTTTTAATTTCAAGGATGAACAAAAAAGATCACATAAACATTCATTAAGCAGAAATATTAAGTTACATTCAAAGAAAAATACATCTGAATTCTTTCAGTACTTTCCCCATGATGCTAAATACCAGAGACTAAGTTTTGAGAGGAAAATATCTATGACTCTTTACTGCTATATACAGATAAGAATTCATGATATGTTAACATGTTAACACACACACGAAATTATCTTTCGGTATATGAAGGCTCAAGCATCTATTACTAGAGCACTCTTCCTGACAAAACTACTCTAACATTGAGAATGGACTGGAAGTTGCAGACTCAGGAATGAAATTTTGGATTTCAAAGACAGGTTATTAGTCCACTTGGGCTGACATAACAAAATACTATAAACTAGGTGGCTTAAACAACAGAAATTTATTTTGTCACAATTCTGGAGACTAGAACTCCAAGATCAAGGTGCTAGTTTCTGGTGAAGGCTCTCTTCCTGGTTTGCAGATAGCTGCATTCTCTCTGTGTCCTCAGATGGCCTTTTCTATCTAGGTGTGTGCTTGGAAAGAGAGAGAGAGCGTGAGAGAGTGCACATGCATGCATGCACAAGCAAACAAGTGCAGGAGCATACTCTGGTGTATCTTCTTATAAGGACACTAAAGGACACTAATTCTGTCGGATTAGGGCTCCACCCTTATAACCTCATTTAACTTTAATTACTTCCATAAAGGCCCTATCTCTAAATGTAGTCACATAAGGGGTTAGGCCTTTGACATATGAATTTTGGCGTGGGCACAAACATTCAGTCCATAACAGATAGGAAATGAATATTAAAATCACTTAAACATAAATTTGATTAGGATTGCATATGTACAGTTAAAAACAGTATGTTAATTCTCAAAATATAAGTATACCAAGTAAAATAATATAATAAATGGATTTAGATTCCATGCTGTATCAACAAAACCCAGACATGAAATAGGTTTGTATCAGTTTTATGTTATTTTTCTGTCATCCACAGAGTATTTTTCTGACATGATACTACTACATATAATAATTCTCATCTTAACCTTTTTTACATTTTCTGTTATTTTAAAATTCTCATTATTTTATGATGTTAAAAGGTGATTTACTGTTTAAAAGATGCAGGTACATCGTAGTGGACTGTATGCATCTTATAACTGGTAATGTTTCCTTTTTTACAACTTATCTCATGTAACTCTAAATTCATTTACTAATAACATGAGACATCTCCTCAACGAGCAATTTCATTAGTTCAACTTTCAAAGCATTTGCTATATTATTTCAGTTATTCAGCAGACATGTTTCCTGTAACTCCTTGGTACTTTTGCATACCCTACTAAAAATTACGATTATAGTTTAAGACCCAGATCCACTAAAATAAGAGCTTGACATTTTTTCCCTGAATTAGTAATGTAATTTATCTCTTTTATTGAAATTGAATTTTTGAAATTAGTTATTAAGCATAATTTGTATAGGATCAATATAAAATAATTTTAAGCATATAGGTAAAAAGTATGCTTTTATTAGAGTTAAAATATAAAGTAGGAATCTATATCATAAAAAAGATAATTTAACTTATGACTGACTCTTTTTTCATTTTGCTCTTGCTTTATATTGTGGCAAGATATATAAAAGTGAAATAATCGATTATCACAAATTTTATTTTTTTTTATTTATTTTTATTTCAGGATATTATGAGGGTACAAACATTTTGGTTACGTTTTATGACTTTGCCTCGCCCAAGCGAGGGTTAGAGGCATACACTTCCCCTCTACAATGCTCACTGCGTCCATTAGTTGTGAGTTTATCCCCCCCCAAAAAAAAAAATC
>RJWJ010006666.1:0-17157 GCA_004363605.1 Indri indri | reverse complement strand
GGAGCCTATTCTTCCATTCTTGTGATACCTCACTTCGGAGGATGGGCTCAAGCTCTATCCAGGAAAATATAAGAAGAGGTGCTAGATCACCATCGTTTCTTATAATTGAGCAATATTCCATTGTACACATATATCAAATTTTAATAATCCACTCGTGAATTGAGGGGCACTTGGGTTGTTTCCACATCCTTGCAATAGTGAATTGTGCTGCCATAAACATTCAGGTGCAGATGTCTTTATTATAGAATGTCTCTTGCTCTTTTGGGTAGATGCCTAATAGTGCTATTGCTGGATCGAATGGTATTTCTATTTTTAGTTCTTTGAGGTATTTCCAAATTCTTTTCCACAGAGGTCGCACTAATTTGCAGTCCCACCAGCAGTGTAAGAGTGTTCCTGTCTCTCCACATTCTCGCCAGCATTTGTTGTTTTGGGATTTTTTGATAGAGGCCAATCTCGTTGGGGTTAGGTGATATCTCATTGTGGTTTTGATTTGCATTTCTCTAATGATATCACAAATTTTAAATCAGACTTAAAAATGTGACTGCATTATTTGTTTTTATAATTTAAGATTTTTCAGGTAATCCATTTTATTTAGAAACATTTCATTTTTAAAATTATTGCAGAATGCAAGGGATAAACATTCTGTGAAATACAATAAGGCAAATTATTTGTGTCTGCATTTTTCACATCAACTATTAAAAGACATAAAGTCTTTGTCATATACATTGGTGTTTAGGAAGAGGAAAGATGACAAAAGACTAAATTTCCACTGTGGTCTACTTTCAGAAAGATACTCTATTAGTAGAATTGAACAGTTTAGATTTAAACACTATGTGAAAAGATAATTAAGGGAAGTTGGTATCTGTTTTCTGAGCTATAATTGGAAACTTGTTCTAAAGAGACCTCTGCGAAATTTATATATAAACGCACAATATACACATATATTAATATATTCACATATAAATATACATATGTTACTATACTATAATTATACAGTATATGCTATACTACTAATGTACACTATAATTAGTACAGATGGAAGTATTTTATGTAATACTAAATTAGAGCCAGAAAAGGTGTATGTTTGACATTATCATTATTCATTTATTTATTTTAATATATTATTAGGTTATTAAGTATTAAACGTTCAATTTCCTTAAGTACTAAGTTTGACAGTTGATTTCTCTAACATTTCACTTTGAAATGTTTTATTTTTATTGTGAAGGTACATCCTCATTCTTTGAAACACATGGTTTGGCTTGTGATTATCTGTCAAATTTTTTTTTAGAGTAATTTTTGTGAAACCATGGATAAGTCAAAAATTTGTGTTATTTGCAAATATGAGTTCCATCTTGGAACCAATGCTGTCCAGAAAGCTCGAAATATCAATGAAGTGTCTGGGAAGTATGTGGCTAATGAACACACAGTATGTCAATGGTTTGAGAAGTTCCATTCTGTTGATTTTAATCTTGAAAATGAGCCACATGGGCGATGTGAGACCAAGGTGGATAATGATGAGCTAAAAGCTGTAGTGGAAGCAAATCCATCTCAACCCATGCGTGAATTAGCAGCAAAGTTCGACATTATTATTCCAACAATATCAGACCATTTGAAACAAATCAGCAAGGTAAAGAAGCTGGATAGATGGGTTGCACATGAATTAAATGAGCATCAGAGGAGAAATCTCTGGAAGTTTGTCTTTCTTTGCTGTCACAACATAAAGGCGAACCATTTCTATATTGTTATGTGTGACGGAAAATGTATTATTTTTGACAATTCTGTATGAGATGACTGAGAATGTGGCCCTATTGCCTTCTGGCTTATAAGGTCTCAGTTGAGAAGTCTTCAGTTACTCTGATGAGTTTTCCTTTGTAAGTTATCTGTTGCTTTCACCTTATGGCTTATAGCAGTGCCTCCTTCGTGTTTACTTTGATGACTATGTGTCACGGTGCTTGCCTCTTCGTGATGAATCTCCTGTAGTTCCTTTGTTTAATTCAAAGGTGTTGTCTTCAAGCTCTGAGATTCTTTCTTCTGCCTGGTCTAGCCTATTCTTAAGGCTTTCCAGTGTGTTTTGTATTTCATTGAATGAGTGTTTCATTTTCATAAGTTCTGTTTGTTTTTTTAATAATTCAATTTCCTTGGTAAATTTTTCATTGATTTCCTGTATTGTTTTTGTGGTTTCTTCGTGTTGTGTTTCTATTTTCTCTTGTATTTCATTAAGCTTCCTTACAATCCATATTCAAAATTTTTCATCTGTCATTTCGATCTTATCATTTTCATTGGAATCCATTGGTAGAGAGTTATTCTTTTCTTTTGGGGGTGTCCTTTCACTCTGATTTTTCATGTTTCCAGTCTTCTTTCACTGATTCCTTCTCATCTGGCCTCTCAGTGGAGACCTGGGGTTTCTAGGCCTGGCTTATGGGCCTGTCTCCAGGTCCCTGAAGATCAATCCCTGAACATTCCAGGGAGAGGATTCCTGATCCTGAGTTGCCTATGTGTTGTTCTAGCAGGTTTGATGTACCTCTCGAGTTACCTCTGACCTGCTGTCTTCACTTCTTCCCAACAGTGTGTAGTGAGTTTGGTCCCTCAGCTTAATCTTGGTGATGCTGGATGCTACTTGTGAGTAATATTCATCCACTCACTATTTGCTTGGATTGGGGGGTGCTATGCTTAGCTATGTGGTTCTCCCATCATTGATGTTTGCGTGGAAGATCCAGCTGCTGATATGGTCTTTTGTGCCATGGTAAGCTCTGGTCTCCCAGGTGGGGCATATGAATGACCAAAGCTTTAGGAAGGACCCTGTAGCCCCCCAGGGGTTTTCTTGATCTCTACTCCCACTGAGGTGGGGGTAGGAGCAAGACTAATCGTGGCTGGATTGTGGGAGCCTGAAATGTTTTGCAAAGCCTCAGTTGGGCTCAGAAGTTGCTTTACCAGCTACTAGGGGGAACTGTTGATAGGAGGGTCAGGACAAGCTCTCCAATCCAGGAGGGGTGCTCATGGGGAAAGGGCTTATATGCTTATATGCTAAGGCTCTGGGCTGGGATCTTTCCACCGTTATCCTGCAGTGCAGTTTTTCTGTGGGGAGGAGTAGATGCTCTCCCAAATAGGCACTCCTTGGCTCCCCTCACACCATGTAAAATTGAGTCAGTAAATGCTGTAAAGTGGGTGCAAATTGACTTCCCTGTCAGTAGGTGGTGCTTGCTGGAAGGAACAAGCCGTGATATTGTTTTTGGATCCTGTGACCAGCTTTAGTCCCTCAGGAGAAGCACCACCCCAGGTGGTGGATGGAGCCTTGGTACTTCCAGGTGAGTCCTTATTCTCTGCCACAGTAGAGGAAGTTGGGGAAGTACAGCTGGGCGGGGGTGGGTTTGATCAGCTTGCCCTCAGGCTCTACAAGACTGACAAGTTAGCTGTTTGGGCAAGGGTTAAACGTCTCCTCTTAGCTTCTGCCCACCACCACCAGGGAGGGACTGAAGTGGCCCCACCCAACCAGAAAGTCTGCTTGTGAATGAGGGACTATCTGAGATTCACAATCTGGCAGTCTGCAGTGGGCCTCACTCCTCTACCCCCTCTTCTGTTCCCTGGTTTTTCCCTGTCATCTCTCTGCAGGCGGGAGCTCAAGCCAGCCGAGCTCCCCTCCGACTTTGCTTTGGGCCAGGAGGTTCCCTGCCCAATATCCTTGCCTGAGCTGAGAGTGTGGCCCTCCCATGGGGGAAGGGGTGCCCCATGAGCACACTGCAGCTAGGGCCCACACTGCACTCTCCCCCCAGACCTGCCCACATGCATCCCTCACCTCCCGGGATCAAGAAGATCAATCACTATCCATGCCACGGAGAAGTGTGCTGGTCCCAAGTCACCCATAGGGTGCCCAAGCCTGATCAATGTCCCTCTGCCTTGGGGTATGCCCTGCTCTGATGGAGCCACTGGGAAACCAGCACTAGGGAGGTCTGGCAAGTAGAGAGCTTATAGACCGAGCACCCCTCAGTCTGCTGTAGGACCCCAAGAGGAAAGGCCTGAGCCCCACTCTCTGTGGAAGCCTCGGTGTGGTGGCTCCACTGTCTCTCTCAGCAGCCATGGGTGGGAGAGGGGAAGGGGAGGAATGCTAGCACTCTGGTTGTCTCCAATCCTCTCTCAGGGAGGCAGTCTGTCCAGAATGTCTAGGCTCTGGAGCCACACAGATCACCTGGGACCCACTGGACCCCTCTGGCTCATGCAGTCTGGACCAGAGTTGGAAAATATTTGTGTGGGAATGAGAAAGATGAAACCTGAGGAACTGAAGCCCTCTGGGGAGGACAAAGGCACATGGTGGGTACAGAAGCAATATGGTGCCTGCTGTCTTGGCTAGGGTCTTTGGGGTGAGGAGTGCCCCAGTGGGGCTGGGAGCCTGGTGCCTTGTCCACAAGCAGTTCCCAGCTCACTGGCAGCAGCAATGTTTGGGCTTGTATGGGCAGAAAGTCTCTCTGGCAGCTCAGGAACCCACTGACTGTCAGAGATATGTTGGAGGGAGAAACAAACCACTCTACCTACTCTTCTCACTGGACTCCAAGCCTCTCGCAGTTGATCTTTGCCAATACTTTGTTGTTGCTTCTTGTTCAGCTCTGCAACTTCTTTCTGCAGAGTCTCCTGAAGTTTCTGGCACACTTCCTTCAGATCCACATCTGATCTATGTCTGTCTGTTTTTTCTTTTTCATCTAAAACTTCTTACTGAGACACTCTGGCAGCTGGTGTCTCAGGTCAACCATTTTGTTTCTTCTCTTCTAAGAGTGTTCTTTATGAGAGAAATACTACCTGGAGGAGAGGGTTAAGTTGGAAGGATTTCAGGTGAATTGGGATGATTATATAGATATGTGAGAAGTTTTTTTTTTTTCTTTTTACTTCTCTATTTATGAGGCAAAATAGGTATCTGGAGGTTCCAGGCTTGCTCCAACTATACATGTGATTTTGAATTTGTTAGCTTAGATTCCAATACCCTGGGTTGCCTAATAGAAATTATTCCTAAGAAATTTTCTAACATGGTATGTAATGGCATATTTGCCTACAAGTTTATGTAATATTTGGAAGATTTCATACATTGCTACATTTCTTAGGAAAACCATGAATGTGAGGTGAGAGTGACTTTCTTACCAAGTCAGAGTGGGTTTAAATACTGTGTGTATTTGGGAACATGGGCCCTGTGCCTTTGGATATGGTTATTTCCTTGTGTAATTCTTCTTTTCAATGAATGTAGAATGTCTCTTAAAGCAAAATCTTCAACTGCTTTTTTCAGTCTTTAAACTCCAGAAATATAACAAGAAATTTAAGTATCTATTGTTGCTAAGCGTAAAGGCATTTTTGTTTGAAATTGTTTTTAGAGAAATCTACTTAGGGACAAACTGGTGAGTGAATACCTATTAAATCTGAAACCTAGACCAATGTATTCTATGAGAATTAAGAAACAAAACAAAACAAGAGCTTTATAATTTTGCTTATAAGAGTAAGAAGTGATAAATTCTTACACTAAATGAGAAAAAAGGGCATTAAAATTGTAATGTTCCTTATGCAAACTAGAAAAAAAAGAATGGAAAATTAAAAATGGGGGAGAGAATTATTAACATATTCAATACCTACTGTGCTATGAAATTGATACCTACATTGTCTCATTTAACCTTCATAAGAATACTGGCATAAGCACGTTGTTAATTTCATGGGTTGCAAATGATGAAATGGAGGCACAAGTATTAAATAACTTTCTATGTTCTGTATCCCATGGAAGGTTACTTTTATATTTTGCTTGGTAGCTAAAAAGTGATGTATAGCCAAGATGAATAAATGCTAAAAAAAAATCAAACCAAGCTGAGGAGGTTGGCATTTCACTAACTGAAATGAAACATGATTTCTTTGACCAACTCAATATAGTTGATGAAGTAATTGTCAATATAAAAGTATATTTAAGTAGTATAGGCATTTTGACTTTAAAATTAATTAATTGAGATATCATCTCTTTAAAACTAAACTTGCCAAAGAAACAACTTAAGAATTTAAAGATAAAAATTTATATAAATTAGTGCTTTTATTTTCTTTATTACATTAGCTAGTTATCAGTGTATCTTTACTTTTATAGTTTAATGGAAAGCTATGAATTTAATAAAAACATTTTCTTTAAAGTCATGCCATCTGTAGAAAGGTAGTATTTTGAAATCTATTAATATGCTTTTCTTTGAATTTCTCCTTATGCAGCCAGAGTGCTCCATTCCTCAGGGAGCCCTATACTGTATCTGGAAAGCAGAAGAAAGAGTCATTGTTCACATTTGGAAATCTAAAAGAGCTTACAGAGCCAATTTTTAGAAATAAGAATAGTGAAAAACAGATTTTCATTTTCAAAAGCCAGGCACTTGAGAGAGAAAAGTAGAAACCTCAGCTGGGTTTAAGATGGAACCTAAGTAATTGGAGGCCTGTAATTAATTTCAAAAATTGAATTCTGGGACTGCACAAGGCTCAATTTCTAGGGTTGAAATTGCGTTGCTTTGGAAGAGCAGAAATTGTAACAGGGTATATACAGGAAAAGAATGTCACTTTGTTTATAAATAAATTTCCACATGCCCCAAGTGAATACATAAGTTCTGTGAAGGTTAGTCAATAGCAGAAGATCAAGGATTGGCAAAAGGATGACCTTTAAACCAGATATCACAGCAGGGATCAGGAAAATCCAAAGCAGGTACTAATCCATGTCCAAACACAGTGTAGGAGCAGCTGTAGCCTCTATGGAAACCAACATTCAGAGGCCAAATGGCAAAAGACCTTTCAGTGAAGGCCACTGGGGTATGGCTATCAAACTGTTCATCTCGATGCCATAATAAGTTTCTCATTGTCTCAAATATGACCTTAGGAAAAGGGAAGAAGAAACCTTGAAATCTGTATATTTGCTCAACAGAGATCACATTACCCCAAAAGAGACTCATATATAAATTGGAGATGACTAAAATGTCAAAGCGGAAATCAAGACTCGTTAGAGGTGAAGACAAGCACTTAATTCAAAACTACCGTAGCAGGGAATCTCCTAAAGAAAGTAATTTCTTGATCAAAAGTTACTTGATGTTCTTCTGGGGGCAAAAATCAGAGTGAATAAATACTGGGAAACCAAGTTCAATGATTGAGGGGTGTTTATACATCTTATCAATTTTCAACATTCCTGAAAATTGTTAAGTTGCCAACTCCAGTTTAGAGTGGTTCATATTTGCTACCTATCATCCTCAGTATTTATTGGTCCTCAGAATTTACACCAATCACCTACTTTACTAAATTCCAAAAGCTGCCTTGAGGCACAGAAGTTCAATTCAAAGTTCCTGAGTGATAGCCGTAAGAAAGAATAAAACAATGTCTTTCGCAGCAACTTGTATGGAACTCAAGGCCATTATCCTAAGTGAAGTAGCTCAGGAACAGAAAAATAAATGCAGCATATTCTCACTTGTAAGTAGGAGCTAAGTCATGGCTATGCAATGTCACATAGAGTGGTATAATTGACAACAGAGACATAAAAGGAGGGAGGTTGATTTCCTTTCAGACTAATTTATTTTAGCATTTTCTATAATACAAGTTTACTGGAGAGGGTTCCCTCACATTTTTTCTCTGAACATATCATTATCTTTATTATGTTCCCTTTTAATGTTTTCTTTTTTTAAAAATGTCAACACTTTGAATATAACATTCCAGTTTCTTCTGGCCTTTATTGTTTTCTGGTAAGACATCTGCCGTAATCCTTATCATCATCACTTCCCTGGAGATATGTATGTATGTGTGTGTGTGTGTGCCTGTGTGTGTGTGTGTGTGTCTGTCTTTTTGTCTGGTGATTCTAAGATACACTCTCTCTATTTTTTATTTTCATAAGTTTTGTGATTATATTCCTAGGTGTGCTTTCTTTGTTTTTATACTGTTTGAGGTTTGCTGACCTTCTTGAATCTGTGGGTTGATGTATTTAATCAATTTTGAAAAGTTCTTAATAATAACTTCTGACATTCCTTCTGTTACATTTTTTTTTTCTACCCTTGTTCAAAGATGCTAAGAACATGAATATTTTGCAGCAGATATCGGGTGCTCTATACCATTTCTTTAGACTTTGTATTTGATTTGGATAATTTCTGTTGTTTTCTTTCAAATCACTCATTTTTTCCTCAACTGTGTAGAGAATGAGCTGTGCATTATTAAGCCCATTGAGTGACTTCTTCATTCATGGTAGAATTTCTTTACTAGCTTCCATTTCTTGTAAATTTTTTATAATTTACGGTTTTATGTTTTACAGCTTTCCAGTTTTTATACTTTTCATTGCTTTGGTGAATTTCTACATCTGTTCACACATATAACCCTCCTTTGGTACTAGATCCTTTAGGCCTACTTATCCTAGTTACTTTAAAGTCATTGACTAATATTTAAAATATTTGGGCTATCTCTGTCCCTGTTTATATGAAATATTTCCTCTCTTGATCACAGGTCAATTTTTTTCCTCTTTTTTTTTATTTTTATGCCAGACATTGTGTATAAAAGAACAATAGAGACTGAAATAATACCATTTAATCACAAAATTAACTATGCCTATCCTCTCAGCTAAATTGATTGGGTGAGAAATTCAATCTAATCTGTTTTTGAGTGAGATTTTAAATTTTGTGTCAACTTTAGTTACATTAAGTTAATCACTGACTTTCAATATTTTGAAGTGGGATCAAGAATTTTACTTTAGCAACATTTGGGATCTGAGAACTGGTAAGACTGAAACTTTGATTGTGCCTTCTAGGCTGACTGCTATCTTTTCAAGCTGGGAGAGATCTTTCTCCTGCTTTGTGTCCTCATTGCCAGATCGTTGGCTCTTTGTAAAGTTCTCTTAGCCCACTGATATTCATCTAAACTGCATATCAGATCATCTTCCAATCCTTTCCCAGTCTCTGGAGGGCTACTGCAGTGTACCCCTTGGGAATTCTTTCAGCCCACCTACCCTGTCCTCACCTTCAGTAGCTGGTGATATACCTTGGAAGGTCTTGATGCCTTGACGGAATTTTTCTCAGCATACTTACCCTGAGCTGAGTTACGGAGGTCAGCTTCAGTTCACTTGATGAAGATTTGATGTGTTTTGGAGGGAATTCTCTCATTTCTCCTGCTTTAAACTCAGCCTCCGGATGACTGCTGCCTTGAATTTGGGGAAGGCCATGCACACCTCAGGTATTCTCTCTCTCATCTCTCCTTCCTTGCACCCACGATTCAGTGTATTACTTCTGTGCATTCAGTGAAAGTTTGTACGAAAGTTTTGGCAGGTCAAGGCAGACTCACTCTGGCTGGAGTTCCTCAGGATTCTAACCCATCATGTCCTTCCAATCACAGCCATTAAAAGTTTGTTAAAAATTTGTCTTGTTTCTCTTGAACTCCATGTATAGCACATACTTCTCTTATCACTGTTCCATCAAGGTGAAAGCAAACATGTACATCTCCTTCTAAGAAGAGCTTTCTAGAATTTAGTCTATTTGGATTTATTTGCATCCTCAGCTCTCCAAAAGGCTTAAGAATTATGCATGTCTAATTTATTCAGCTTTCTCTTATTATTAAAATGGGAGCAATTGTTTTTTGAGAATTTCTATATGCTACCCAGAAGTGGAAGTCTCTGATTTTATTTTTTAAGAGATGAGATGTCTTTTTCTGTTGTCCAGGCTGGAGTGCAGTGGTGCAGTCTTAGCTCACTGTACCCTAAAACTCCTGGGCTCAAGCAATCCTGTTACCTCATCCAGGACTACAGGCCCATACCACCATGCCCAATTAATTTTTCTTATTTTTTTAGAGAAGGGCTCTCTCTATGTTGCCCAGGATGCTCTTGAACTCCTGGGCTCAAGATATCTTCCCGCCTCAGCCTCCCAAGTCACTGGGTTTTCAGATGTGACCCACCATGCCCAGCTCTCTCTGATGTTTTCTTGTAACACCTGTAGAATATAACTCACCACTTCTTTCAAGCAGATATACCATATTCTAGTAGCTACCACTGACATAAGTATCAAGTTTGTCTAAGTACTAAAGTATGTTCTTTGCATATAACCTTAAAATGAAGTTCCTTGGACATATTTCCAACTCAGTGGCTAACAGAAAGCAGAATAATGGTATCTTTTTTTGAAGAATAACACAACTTGCATTAGTTTTCTATTGCTGATATAGCAAATTATCCAAACTTGGTGGCTTAAAAACAACAGGAATTTATTATCTTACAGTTCTATAGGTCGTAAATCTGACTCGGGCCTCATTAGGTAAAATCGAGGTTTCGACAAGGCTATGTTCCTTTTGGAGGCTTTAGGGGAGAAACTTTTTCTTTCTCTTTTCCAGTTTTTAGAGGCAACCCTTATTTTGTGGACCTCAGTCTGCTTCCTCTGTCTTCAAAGCCAGTAATGTTGTGTCTCTCTGCCCTGCCTCACATAGGCACGTGTCCCTCTCTGTCTCTTCACTTCTGCCTCCCTGTCTCGCTTATAAAAACCCTTGTGATTACATTGGGCCCACCTGGATATTCCAGGCTAATCTCTCTGTTTTAAGGTTGGCTGATAGACAACTTTAATTCCATCTACAACCTCAATTCCCCTCTACTATGTAAGGTAACATATTGATAAGTTCTTGGAATTACAACTTGGATATCTTTGGGATGGGGCTATTATTCTGCCTACCACAACACTCCTCACCTCTTGTCCTTCAAAACTCTCAAAATTTTATTAGTATCCTCTCTTCAAGAAGATCATTGTAATTTTTCAGGACTTTACATTTATACTGTGATTAACCTTAATTCTACCTCATGTAAACCATTACGAAAAATTTAAAAATATATCTTCCCAGCAAAGATAGCAGTATCCTCAAACATCAATATTTAAAATCACTTTCTAGCAGTATCAATAAATCTTACGAAATAGACATGTTTTCTATGCTTTCATAATATATGAATTTACAAGTAAAATGCATATGGAAATTTAATCTTAAATGTATTTTCTTAAGTAAATGAAAAATTAAAGGTAAATTACATGTTACGGTGCCTATATCAAATATTTTATTGGCGTGTTGTAAGTGGCTTGAGGCATTATCACATATACCTCTGATAGGGAAAAAGTATCTATGTCTTGTTCTGGAGACAATATGCTATGATAGGGATAAAAATATTATGAGAATTGGCTGGCAGAAAGCAAGTCATTTTTTATAATATCCCAAGCATTTTAATGGAGAACTATTTATCATGCTTTTCTATTATCACTTGGTATTTGAACCATAAAGGCAATTAACTAGGAATAAGTGAACCGAATAATATGCCTACACCTGTCCACCCTTTATCAGCATGACTTTATGATGCACAGTGGTAGGAGAGATGTTTTAGCTGGGAGGCAAAAAATAAAATATTAATGCTTTTAATATTGAATGACTGTGCCTTTGAAACAGTGATTCAATAATGTGAGTTAGGCCTTGGGATTCAAAGGTGTTAGGGTCACATCTGAATAGCATAATAGTTTCTTTGCCAGACCCAAAAATTCTGACTCAAAACGTCTACCTGAAAGTATCACTAAAATCCCTCACGTGTAAAAATGATACATAGCATTATATAGCAATATTGCCATGCTCCCTAGCCGTAGGATTGATGATAGAATTTAATTTATAAGATATTTTTGTGAGACACTTGCATATTTACAGAATGCTTAATTATAAATAATAATGCAAAATAAAATAACAATACATTTTAAAAAATAACAGGATTTTGTTTGTCTTTCTAATTTTGAGATGATAGAACATCCTGGGGATTATTATATTTTGAGATGCAACAAAATATTCTGAAGAATGAAAAAAAGTTTTTTTGAGGATGGGGACCTGGGTGTTGGGAGAATGACACACAGGTGCGACCCATGGAGAGAAAGTAGAAACTGAAACCAAAATAAATTAACCAAATAATTTAACTAAGGCCCAAGCAAGTAAATGGTATATGGATCTAAACTCAGGGATATTAGACACAGGGCTTCTGTGTAAAGTTAAAGGCCAAATATCAAGGGACAGGCAGAAAGAGGAGGAAAGGGAACAAAAAATACTGCATTACCAGCCATATAAATGTATAGCACAATCAATTATATAGAGGACACAATAACTGATAATAAAAATAAACGACTATGTTATTACTAAAGAAAAAAAAATACAAATCTAGAGCCATCTTTCAGTCATGGCACAGACAATATACCTGTGGAGCTTTTTGTGGTGGCTCCATCCCTGGATTCTTTCTTTTTGTATGTCAGGGAGCATTTCAGGCAAATACATTTCTTTCAATTCCAGTGTACACCCTGCACTGATAATTTTTCCATTAATCTATAATTGAAATTTCAGAGTCTGTCACAGAATGCAAAAGTGAAGAGTCAGGTCTATTCAGTGGTGTTGACATGAGTTCTGTGTATAAGGGTTTAATTAAATTGCCTGTGGTTTTTGAGGCTACCTGATGTTCCACACCAGCTGACTTGGGCATGGTAGTATTTAGGGGAATAGATGCACATTCAGTCAGAGGTGTCAGTGGTGAAGAAAGAGCATCCCGAGGAGTAAATTTATAGAACATCATAAGAATAAAATATATTATTTGATATCCTGGAAAAAATCAACAAATTGATGGACTATTTTTCATTTTAAATCTTTTATTTTTCCTTGCTTATATCTGGCATTTAAGAAAATGCTTGGCACATCAAGAGTCAACTTAACAAGACAAATATAGAAACAACTCCTATGAAAATTCCACCATTCAGAATTTGGAGGAGTGGGCGTCAGACATAAAAAATAAGGCCACCTGGTTGTTTACTCACACCTCTATAATAAATTATATGCAAGTGCAATAATAATAGTTATCTCCATCATTGTAACATATAATTGTAGCTTGCTCTATTCCCTGAATGGCCTTATGATTTCATTCAAATTATTTGTGATACGGTGATGAATATGTATAAATTAAAATATATGCTAGACAACATAATACATTAATTGGCAAAAAGAAAAACCATACTATACTATAAACACTTGTATTGTTATAAAGAGTCCTGCACTTATAAAGGCAGTTTTCAAAATCCAAAATTTGTAGAGTCAAATTATAAGGTGTTTATTAGGTGCTTATTTATTGTAAAATAATGTACTTTTGAACAGATACAATAAATGGTTCTTAAAAAGACCTCCACTAATTTATTTAAAATGTTTAATTCACACACACACACACACACACACACACACACACACTCACACACCACAAACATCAATCAATACCCAAATATTACAAAAGCAGTTACGTTGTACACAATAAGGAAACTTCTTTGCAATTTTCTAGAGTTGCATAGTATCTTTTTTGAAAAACTCCATTAGTCTCTAGAAATATTTTCCTTTCTTAAACAAAACTGATGTGTTTAGTATAATAGCATGATTCAATTAGAAGTCCAAAGTTACTGCCATTGTACTCAGCAAGCATAATTTTTCTTTGTTTTTCTGATATCTCATCCCCTTCAGGATCACCAATAGTTTTGCTTTTTCCCAGGGACATACACTAGAGAAGATAGAGCTCATATTTTCTAATATACAAGGAAGACATTGCATGTACAGCCATTCAACTACGCTTTCCATTGTTTAAATACATATTCTGCATTACTTACTTTTTGTATTATATATTATTTGCTTTTCTTTTAGAATCACTGGATTTCTGCTGTTTCATTAGTATGCATGCCAAACGTTAGGATTTTTCATCCTGTACTATTATGTTTGGGCTTTTGATATTTTAATCATGTTTAATTTAAAAACAAACTTGTACATGTTTTTGTCTTTGTTAATTTTTATCATATCTCTCAGAGCATTTTCTAATGCTGGGAGAAAAACATTGCTTTGTCAATACAATCTGATTTGATGTTTAAAAAAAAGAAACGATTTCATTTTTATTGTTTTTAGTATCAGTGGAACTATACAACTGTAAATATTCTTAAGTTCTGCCCTATTATTTCCCTCCATTGAAATATGAAATTCTGTAACACATTTAGCATAATGTGCTCTATTTCTGACATTTTCTGACTAGACATGAGAAACAACGTAGTATGTGGAAAAAGCATGAACTGGACAGATTTAGGTTAAATCCCTCCCTTTAACAATTAATGACTGTGTGAATTAAGGTGATTTTATTAACTTCCCTAAACCCCCATAGCTTCCTCTCTAAACTGAGAAACACATGCCCAATCCCTGTGGTTTTATGAGATTTAAATGAGAGAATGAATATGAACAACCGAGTAACAACAAAGCTTCATTATAACGCAATGTATGAGGTCCAAAAAAGTCAATCCACATTGAATCCACATGATGGAGTAATTGTGAATTTAATAGAATGAGAACCAATACAAACCCGTACAGCTAGCTGGTGGTAATTCCTGGACTTCGGCTACCAGATCCAAACCCACATGGTCCCACTTGCATGTTGATGTCACCTGATGAGGTTTGTATATCTTGGCTCAGTTACCCATGGGGACACTTCTGGGTCCTATGACTAAGATGAATAGATAAAATATAGCATAGTCAGTTGAATTTCAATTTCAGATAAACAAGTAATTTTTTAGTGTAAGTTTGTCCCCCAAATACTGCATGGGAAGAAAGGACAGAAAGTGATAAAGTGAAAATATCTGTGTCTAGTCATACTTCTGAATTTGAACAATAAAGTGACAGGTCCTCAGGGCTTGAGATTGTCATTTCCAGACCTAGACTGGGGGAAGTCTCACAGGATAGAGGGTGCCACATTTGACATGGCATAGGAAGAATAGCAGAGCATGGTGGAGAATCTGTCAGGGGATCTTCAACTTTTCTGTGTCACAGAGACAGTCTGGTGCCTGTGGACTCCTTCCCAAAATAATGAGGTTTTTTTCCCCCATAATAATTGAAAATTTAAAAATATTAAAAATAAAAAATGTTATTAAATACATAAAACATGGGATTATAAAGCAAACCAATTATATTAAGCTATAGTTATCAAAGTAATTTAAAACAAGTTGTGATATTGTAATATATTTGCTTATAATTAAGAATAAATAATAAGAACTAGTGATGGATCTAAAAATCTGTAATTTCAAAATAGTAATGGTTATAAACAATAATTCAAATTATGTGAAATAATTGTAGTGTGATGTCAAAATTATTGTTTATATCAAAACATCAAGTAGGTACAAAAGTTTCTGTTACATAGATACACTCTATAATGCTAAAATCAGGGCTTTCAGTGTGCCTGCCACCAGGACATTCTTCATTGTACCTGATAAGTAAGTTTTTATCCCTTGCACCCCTCCCATCCTCCCCCTTCTTAGTGTACTATGTCCTTTATGTCTTTTTGTGCCCATGTGCACCCATGGCTTACCTCCCACTTATTAATGACTACATGTGGTATTTGCTTTTCCATTCCTGAGATACTTCACTTAGGATAATGGTTTCCATTTCCATCCACATTGCTGTGAATGATATTATTTCATTCCTTTTTATGACTTAGTAGTACTCCATGATATATGTATTGCACATTTTCTTTATTCATTCCTGAATTGATGGTCACTTAGGTTGATTCCACATCTAGACAATTGTGAATTGTGCTGTGATAAACATTCGAGTGCAGGTATCTTTTTGATAAAATGATTTGTTTTCCTTTGAGTAGATGCCCAGTAGTGGGATTGCTGGGTTGAATGGTAGATCTACTTTTAGCTGTTTGAGGAATCTCCATAGTGTTCTCAATAGGGGTTGTACTAGTTTGCAGTTCCACCACAGTGTATAAGCGTTCCTTTCTCTCTGCGTCGACACCAGCATCTGTTGCTTTTTAACTTTTTAATAATGGCCATTCTAACAGGAATAAGAGGGTATCTCATTGTGGTTTCAATTTGCATTTCCCTGACAATGAGTGATATTGAACATCTTTCCATATGTCTGTTGGCCATTTGTCTTCTTTTGAAAAAATTTCTGTTCATGTCTTTTGACCACTTTTTGATCGGGTTGTTTGGTTTTATCTTGCTGCTTAGTTTGAGATTCTTTTTTATTTTTTTATTTCAGTGTATTATAGGGGTATAAATGTTTAGGTTACGTATATTGCCCTTGCCCTCCCCATGAGTCAGAGCTTCAAGCATGTCCATCCCCCAGATGGTGCTCATCGCACTCATTATGTATATACATACCCATCCTCTCCTCCCCCCCTCCCATCTGCCCAACGCCCGATAAATGTTATTCTTATATGTGCACTTAGACATTGATCGGTGAAACGAATTTGATGGTGAGTACGTGTGGTGCTTATTTTTCCATTCGTGGGATACTTCACTTAGTAGAATGGGTTCCAGCTCTATCCAGGAAAATACAAGAGGTGCTATTATCACCCTTGTTTCTTATAGCTGAATAGTACTCCATGGTATACATATATCACATTTTATTAATCCACTCATGTATTGATGGACACTTGGGTTGTTTCCACATCTTTGCAATTGTGAATTGTGCTGCTATAAACATTCGGGTGCAAGTGTCTTTTTCATAGAGTGTCTTTTGTTCTTTTGGGTAGATGCCCAGTAATGGGACTGCTGGATCAAATGATAATTCTACTTGTATCTCTTTAAGGTATCTCCATATTGCTTTCCACAGAGGTTGCACTAGTTTGCAGTCCCACCAGCAGTGTATGAGTGTTCCTATCTCTCCGCATCCACGCCAACATTTATTGTTTTGGGACTTTTTGATAAAGACCAGTCTCACTGGAGATAAGTGATATCTCATTGTGGTTTTGATTTGCATTTCCCTGATGATTAGAGATGTTGAGCATTTTCTCATATGTTTACCAGACTTCAAACTTTATTACAAAGCTGTAATATTAAAATCCGCATGGTACTGGCACAAAAACAGAGCCATTGACCAGTGGAACAGAACTGAGAACCCAGATATAAAACCATCCTCATATAGCCACCTAGTCTTTGACAAACCAGACAAAAACATACACTGGGGAAAAGAATCCTTATTCAATAAATGGTGCTGGGAAAACTGGATAGCCACATGTAGAAGACTGAACCAGGATCCACACCTTTCACCTCTCACAAAAATCAACTCACGCTGGGTAACAGATTTAAACCTAAGAAGTGAAACTATTAGAATTCTAGAGGAAGAAGTTGGAAACACTCTTCT
>RJWJ010006665.1:45989-61474 GCA_004363605.1 Indri indri | reverse complement strand
ACTCCTCTCTTTGTCTGACAACCAATATTCAATCCATTAGCAAATAATGTAGTTTTTAACCTTGAAAATGTATCCAGAATTTGATGACTTTACCTCCACGCTATCTTCCTGGTCTAAGACACCATGATCTTTTGCCTGGATTATGCAATTATTTCTCAACAGGTCACCTTGCTTGCACCCTTATGTCCTAAAGTCTATTAGAAACAGAGAAGCCAGAGTGATTCTGTTAAAAATGAGTTATATCACATTGGTTTTCTGTGCAAAAATGTCCAGTGCCTTTCCATCTCCCTCAGAGTGGAAGTCAACATTCTTAAAATAATCTTCAAGGCCCTGCACACCCTGGCCCCTATTGTCACTCTGAATTTCCATTTACCAGATATCCTCATGGATCACAGTGTCACCTGCTTCAAGTCTTTAATCAACTCTTACATTCCAGATAAGTCCTTCCCTTCATAATAGTCCCTTCGTAAAAGGATAATTTTTCTCCTTTGCAATTATTACTACCTAGCACACTTGGTATTTTAATTATATACCTTATTTGTTGTCTCCTCCCCAACTAGAATATAATGCTCACAGGGATTTTATTTACTTTGTTTCATTCACTTCTATATTATTCTCAGTACCTACAATGGTTTCTGGCACAGAATATGGGATCTACAATTATGTGTTGAATGAATGAGTGAACAACAGCAACAAAACTCTACAAGAACATTTCAGGCACATAGATGGCCTCATTCAAGATTTGTTGAATAATGAATACATGGCACAAAGGATAACATGAATGTAGTTGAGCAAAATCATGCAAATGGAAAAAAAAGGTAGAGTTATAAAATGAAATTAAGATTTAGGTCACTAAAATGAAGTCAGAATTTAGGCTAAATTATGTGCCATGAACGTCAATATTTTTGCTTAGGGTAGATGAGAGATTTGACTCTACGGCATTAAGCAGACAATGTGAGAAGGAAAAAAATAGTAGTGTCCTGATTCACAGATCCAAAATTAAGGTATTACAATTTCTTAGACAAAGAAAATTAATTCTAGAGAGGCATTTTCCTCAAGGGTTCTAAAAAGAAGGAAGCACAGTGAAATGTAGTGGGGGATGTTTACCAACTCCTTAGAGTGTCCCTTAATGGGCTGATGACATGTGGGACAATACCCCACAGCATAATTCTTTCTTTGCAATTCTAAGAGGATCTAATATATTATTTATGTACCTAGTGCTCTACCAGGGTTTCTTAGTCTATTTTAGGAATCTTGAGGAAAGGGTAAACTGCAGATTTTTCCAAGAATTTGTCTTCCATTTGTTCACTCCACAAATATTTATTATCTATAGTGAACCATTCATGGGCTCAGCACTGGTATATACTAGTGTACAAAAAACTTGTCATCTCTTATGTCATGCATGTCACATTGCCAAAAATACCTCTTATTTCAGTCAAATTTTGATAACTATGAGGGCAGCGGTGAGTTTGAATTGTGTTTCCAGTCCAGAACTTAAAGTGCAACTACTGAGTTGACATTTTTAATATATTTCTATGTGTTTGGTAGTCATGATATTGTGGTTGTTAGCCTGTGCTTTGGACTCAAATGGACCTGAGTTTGAGATTTAACTCTACCACTTACCACCAACTTAGACAAGTTACTTAACCATTGCAAGCTTAGTTTCCTCATGCAAAACAACAACAACAACAACAACAACAACAACAACAACAACAACAAAAACAAAAAGCAATGGATCTGTTGCAATGATATACATATGGGTTTTGAGACTGTTAAATGAGATATTTAAAGCACTTAGCACAGAGCATAGTATTTTGTAAGGGATCAGAAACTTTTAGTAATTAATATTGTCAACTGAGCTGTAAAAAACTAAAAAGCCTACCAAGGTCTATAGAGGAAGTCCATTCTTGCTTCACTTGGAAATGATTAAAGAAATAGCTTTACTCAGCCATAAAAAAAAAAAAAAATGATGACCTACCTCTTGTATTATCTGGCTGGAGCTGGAGCCCCTTCTTCTAAGTGAAGTATCATAAGAATGGAAAAACAAACATCACAGGTACTCACCATTAAATTGGTAATGATTGATCGACACTAATGCGCACATATGGGAAGTAACATTCATAGGATGTCAGGCAGGTGAGGGGAGAGCGGATGGGTAAATCCACACCCAACAGATGCGGTGCACGCCGTCTGGGGGATGGGCACTCTTCTGGGGCAGTGCAAAGGCAATTCATGTAACCAAAGCATTTGTACCCCCATAATACTCTCAAACAAAAAAAAAAAAAAAAAGGAAATTGCTTGATACTCATGGAAGAGTACGAGAAGATGTGACTTGAAAAGCAGGCAAGAAACAGATCTTTTTTTTATATATGTTAACGAGTTTGGATTTCAGTTTTAGGAAGAGGGAACTATGGATGAATTTTAAGTATGAGAATGACATGATCAGATTTATGTTTTACATCATCACTCTATTGGTAGTCGGGGGAAGAGTTGGAAGTTTGGAAATTTGTAGAGACTAGAGCCAGGGAGCTAATTAATAATCGAGATAAAAGATGATCCAAGCTTAAACTAGAACAGTGAGACTGGGAATGGAAAAAGAGAGGAACCATTTGTAATTGCTCCCCCTAAACATCCCTGTTCTGTATCCCATTCTTTAGATTATTGTTGCATGACTGGTAACTTTTCTGATATTTTAATATGACCCAATGATTCTTTTGCTTATGATGCTTTATTATGATGTTCCCACAAAAGGTCATTGGTGTTTTGACAGCGACTTTAGTGCCTGAATCCAAGGCTTTATTAATACCAGAATTTCAAGCACCATAGCAGGGACCATGGAGAAAATATCTTGGATAAGGCAAACCTTCCATAGTGGCTTTGTTTATTCTCTCTCAAATAAAGCGTTGACTAATTCTGTGCAGTTATCACAGTTGATATTGGCACCTACTTTCATCCCATAGCCCATATTTTACAAAACACCATAACTATTTCATGTAGTTAGAATCACGGAGATTCTTTTGTTAAAGCAATGCCAATGTTACCGCAAAGGTTGTTAGATATTTTTGTCTGACTCTATTTCTGATATTTTTATCAAAGTGATCCAAAGTCAAACGGAAAAGTTTTTTTAAATCTTGTTTTAAAAAACAAGATAGGATTTAACCAAAGGCGTATCCTACTAGATCATTACAGCCAAGGAGAGGAAGGCAGCATGGTGAGTCACAAGCCTGGAAGGATCAGATTATTGAACCAAGCCCTTTGTTGGTGCTATTTCCGAGGTGGTATCCACAGGCCTTTGTGACTGATGGATCCAGTCATTGTGAGATATAGCAGAGAAAAGAGAGCATGGACAGATGGTGAGAAGGAAGAAAAAACCATGTTCCTTGCCATTCCCTCATTAAGTTCTTATGATGGTAGGGAAACCTGGTAGAAGGTTAAAGCAGCCAGGAGACTTTTGTTCAACCTTGTCTCTTTCATATACTAGCTGGTTCACTATGTGCAGTTCACTTAACTCTTATATTCTCAAATGTGAAATTCATTAAACACTCATGCAGCCAGTAGGTACTGAATGTCAACTGGGTGCTTAGCACTGTTCTAACAGGGGCATGTATTATAGTAGTATAAAAAACAGAGAAGGCTTCAGGGAGTTAAATTCTAATGGTATAGGTATATATTAAATAACCCAAATGCAAACATGTGGTATTGATAATATAATACATTATTGTTTAACATAAATGTGTGCTTTATATATTTATATATTTGGTATATGTTAATATATAATCTGTTAAGTAATTATAAGCTGTTATATAATAAATGACATATTGCAGATAATAAATATGAAATAAGAAGAATAATATTTTTCTTCTAAACATCATGAAAGATATAAGACTCAAAATTTCTTTGAAAAATACAATGTGCTGTGTATAATTATTTGTCCACAGGATTATAAGTGTGATGCTGGATTCAACTTCAGGGTTCTCTGTGTCTGATATTTTAAGTCCTGCCTTTAGAATGCCACTGACCTCAAAGGGGGTTAAAGTCTGCACATACATGTGAGTTTGGAGATGTAGGCTGAGGTAGCCCCTCATCTGGGGATTCCGATTGGCATAAAAGCTATGGCCTTGGGGCACTTTCCTGGCTTAATATGCTTTATTGTGTTAGACGATGGCTGTCCTAGCAGCTGGTATATATCTTACAGAGCTTCTTATGCTTCATATAATTATTTGATGTGTCTCCATGGGGGTAGGAGAGATGCTGGATATATCTTTACATCTCTTCTGCCTAGGGAAATGTCGGACTCCTGGCAGGTGCTCAGTAACTGTTGAGACAACGATTGTTTGGCCACATGGTACTCGTGATGGTTAATTTTATATGCCAAATCGACTGGGCTTAGGGATGCCTCCATGGCTGGTAAAACATATATCTAGGTGTGCCACAGGGGGCATTTCCAGAAGAGACTAGCATTTGAATCAGCAGACTGAGTAAAAAGATACACCTTCACTAATGTGGGCAGGCACCATCCATCCAATCTGCTGAAGACCTGAATAGAACAAAAAGGAAGGGTGAATTTACTCCTTTTGTTTGAACTAGGACATCCATCTTCTCCTGCCCTCTGATAACAGCACTCCTGGTTTTTGCACCTTTGGACTTGCCTTGGAACTTATACCAGCAGGCCACCTAGTTCTCAGGCCTTTGGAATCGGGAATTACACCACTGGCTTTCCTGGTTCTCCAGCTTGCAGACGGCAGATCATGGGACTTCTTGCACTCCATAATGATGTGAACCAATTTCCATAATAAATCTCCTATATCTATATATCTATATCTATTTATCTATCTCCTATTGGCATTATTTCTCTGGAGAACCCCTTAGTGGGAATGGCGACTATCGTAGGGCTACCATGGTAGAAGTGGCTGGGAAATGTCCATGTTCTCGGGTGAGGCTCATGCTGTTTTTCATGGCATGCTGCTCCATGCTAGACATGCTGCCTTCACCGCAGGCCTCTTTTTTCTTTGTTAAAGTAACTCAGAGAGAAAAGAAACGAAGCAAAAAGGTACTCCGGCACCCCTGGAATCTGTGTTCTCCTCACTCGTTAAATTATTTCTTGTTCTTTCTTGAGAATATCTTGCATGGATTCAAAAGTTTTTTATGTTTTCCTTTTTGAGTGACAATGAAGCTAATAATGGCCTTATTTATTCCATCATAGTTTGAAATGTTCTTTTTATTCCTCATGGATATATCACTCAATGGCTCAGAAATTCATAGAAAGGTTGGTATTTAGAAAGTATAATTTTGTTTTGGAATAGATGAATCGGGAGGTATTGTCTACTCCAGTTCGTAGGATTCCAGTGTAATGTTTCCAAAATGAAAATGGCCTTGAGACTGAAAAGTCAACAAACGATGTTAATATCAATTTTATTCCCATAGTTTGACCAACCACTTTTTCCTTCCTAGGAAGTTTGGATTTCCAAGCAAAGTTTACACTGCTATGGCTTAGTGTATAATTGCACTTTTGTTTTTAAGGAATTGTTACTATGGGTCATCTATGGTTGAATGCCAATTACTCCAGCGTTAGACTTCTGCTATTTCTGAGCTCTGAGATTGCATAAAATTTAGCTGACATCAGCTATGCAAATGAACATAACTGCCTGTCTTCCAAGAAGATGACTCATTATCATGAGTAACTAAGATAAGTAAGATTTTCTTGTCAAATTCCTGGCGAATGCATTTTCCCCCTTATTGTCTACTCCCATGGAAGTCTGAAGAAATAGCAAATAGAAATTGCCTGAACTTAATGGTGATACTGACTGCTAAAGATGTTTTGGGAAGCAAAATGGTAGTTATAAGAGAATAAACAATTTTTAAAGATTTGGGTAAAATGAGTTCACATGTAACATATTCTCTAATTTTCTGGTAAACAAAAAGATGGATTGATTAAGCCTCAAGAAGGTTGATAGTTGCTTGAATTTCTGTGTTTTTTGGCTAGGCCAGCTTTATCTAACTTTAGTGTAGGTTAAGAAGGGTTAGAGTGGAAATGCAACTGGGGATCATTACCCTCATTTTTGTTTACGGAAGCAGAAGGCAACCAGGAAACAAATGGGAAGTGATGCAGAGACAGAGGTAATGGGCATTAATGACTCAAACACAAATGGAATAAACTAGTTGATTTAAATGTAGGAGCAGGAGAGTCAGGGGATTCAAGTTCAACCTGTGTTTCAAGTCCTCTAGCTGCCATATTGTCTGAGAATCATTAACAGACATGAATTTTGAAATCGGAGAAAGAAACATTATAAAAAGAATGATTTTCTTGGAAAAGAATAGGAATTTCTGAAATTCTTGAAAAGAACAGGGAATTCTGAAGCAGGGTCCATAGAGAGTTCACAAATGAGCTTCATGTTCTCCTTGAGCCCTTGAAATTACAGGTAAAAATTTGGGTGGTTTATAGATATGCATTTTTTGGGGTGGGAGAGAGGAAATAGTTTACAGATTTTATAAAATTCTCAAAGTTTGTATAACCAAAGGTTATAACCTAACAAAGTTTGTGAAACAAAGGTACAAGTGCCATTCCACTGTAGCACTTATTCTCTGTGTCAGTCACTTAACCTCTATGAGTCTTTGTTTCCGGTATGTATGAAGTGAACTCCCTGTGAGCCAGACACATTTTAAAGAATGTTATGCATCTTTTCTGATTTAATCTTTATATTAACTCTATGAAATGATGATTACTTTTCCTATTTTGCATATTAGGTAACCAAAGTATGGAAAGATCGAGCAATTTGCTCAAAGTCACACAGCTAATACGTGATACCGCCAGGACTTGAAACTACTCAATCTGATTCCATAGTATAGACTCTTTGCTGCAATGCTATAATGCCTCTCTAAAGGCTTTGTGAAACATCATTCAAACATGAACTATTAAGGTTATCAAGCATGAAATGTCTGATTTCCTTAAGTACTAAGTTTGATAGTTGATATCTCTGACATTTCACTTTGACACTTCTTGTTTTATTTTTATTGCGAAGGTACATCCTCAGTCTTTCAAACGCATGTTTGGCTTGTGATTATCTTTCAAATTTTTTTTAGGGCAATTTTTTTGAAATCATGGACAAGTAAAAAAATTTGTGTTATTTTTTAATATGAGTTCCGTTGTGGAACCAATGCAACACAGACTGCTCAAAATATCAACGAAGTGATTGGAAAGGATGTGGCTAATGAATGCACAGTACATCGATGGTTTAAGAAGTTCCATACTGGTGATTTTAAACTTGAAAATGAGCCATGTGGGTGACCTGATACCAAGGTGGAAAATGATGAGCTGAAAGTTGCAGTGGAAGTGAATCCACCTTAACCTATGTATGAATTAGCAGCAACATTTGACGTTACTATTCCAACAATATTGGACCATTTGAAATAAATTGACAAGTTAAAGAAGCTGAATAGATGGGTACCACAGGAATTAAATGAGCATCAGAAGAGAAATCGCATTGAAGCTTGTCTTTCTTGGCTGTCATGACATAAAGGCAAACACCATTTCTACACCGTATTGCTATGTGTGATGAAAAATGGATTCTTTTTGACAATCACAAACATTTGGCACAATGGTTGGATAAAGATGAAGTGCCGAAACACAGTCCAAAACCGAATGTTCGTCAGAAAAAGCTAATGGTATCTGTTTGGTGGTCCAGTGCTGGTATTATCCACGATAGCTTCATGACACCTGGTCAGTTGATTACAGTGGATGTCTACTGCAACCAATTGGATGAAATGATGAGGAAACTTGAAATTAAGCAGCCGAGATTTGTCAATAGAAACAGGCCAATCCTCTTGCAAGACCATATGTCACAAAAAAAAAAAAGCGCTGCTCAAACTACAGAAGCTGGACTTAGAAACTCTCTGTCATCTACTGTATTTCACCAACTGACTACCACTACTTCCAGGCTTTGGACAACTTCTGTCAAGGAAAAATATTCAATTCTCAACAAGCTCTGGAAAACATCTTTCACTATTTCATCACCACTTGCATCTTCTTTGCTGCTGGCATAAGCAAGCTACTGTAAAGATGGCAAAACTGTGTTGGTAGTTTAGGCTCATACTTTGATTAATTGTACTGCTTCTTGCTTGAGATATAATAAACTAATGTTTTAATTCAAAATTGGACATTTCATATTTAATGAGTGATGGTTCATGGAGATATTTTAAGGATGGAAAAGTTAAAATTTGCATTTTTTTAAGGTGGTGATTACAATGTGTGCTTGGAAATACCAGCTTGGGAATCTTAGGGAGTACTAGAGAGAGGCAAAGTGAAGCAGAACATCTGCTAATTTCACCTGTCCTCAAACTTGATGCTCCATACTCACATTGTCAGGGAAAATTGGTCTCAAGCTAAACCACAATTTAAACATTACTTTAGCCAGGCCAGCCTTAATGTGCTTGGCTAAGCTGATTGAGGAAAGGATTAATGGTGCTCTCCCTCATGCTAAAGTGTTTGTTCAGTGTGGCAGCTCCGGTGATTTCCAATGAAGGGCACACAGAGTGTGGGCATGGCCATGGTTCCGTGTTTTCCGGAGAGAGAGTGGGCCTTGAGGCCTGGAACATCAGTGAGATAGGGAAGGTATTTGCTAGAACAGCAAAGATCTATACTTGCTTTAACAAGAGTATTTTTGCCCACCCTTTTCCTGCCCAAGCAGCATGCCCTGTTTCGGCTGTGGCCTGCTGGTGCAGAGATGAGAGATGTAGAGCAAGAAGAGTGATAGCTTAGGAATTCCAGCCTGATCCCCAAAGGCAGAGATAATTGGAGCTAAGAGTGTGATACTCGGAACACAGAGAGTTCCTCTCTCATGGTCATTGCAGAGCACCCTGCAGAATCGCATAACTGAAGGAATCTCAAGATGTCATCCTGACCAGGGATTCTTAAAGCGCTTTGGGATCTGTGGGAACATATTTTCATATTTGCAACATTTTTCTGAGATGATCTGTGGCTTTCGTAAGATTCTTAAAGAACTTCATGACCCTTGCAAAAAATGTCACCAATTTAGCCCAAAAGCCAGACTTAGAAAAACTAAAATTGACTATAATCCATCTAGAATAGATGACTGCCTTAAAAGCTCTTCGGAGGGAAATGCACTAGCTACAACAACTGTTTTCAGTTACTCTTGCTTCTTGAAAAGGTCCTTCATTTATCTATCTGAAATTTCTGAGGCACTTTAAATTCATTTACTTCCGTTATAATCTCTGTGATGATGGATGGAAAGTGTCTGACCAGAAGAACCTTTAAAGTAAGTCTTGCGGACAGTCACTAAGTCACAGAGGAGTTTTCTTGTTTCTGGACTAATAGCCCTGGCTCCTCTGATCTCTTTAACTTGCTTCAGCTCCTACTCACTGAATTTTGGACTCCTTTTACCTACGATGAAGACGTCTAGAGCTTGGAAGGATGGGTTATAAAGCATAAAAGTGTACGTTAATAATTAGCTGAGCAAATTTTCCTGCTGTGACTGGAGAGTTTGAATGTGGTCAGAGACACTATGTATCTTTTTGTGCCTCTATTTCCTCACATACAGAACAAAGACTCAAAGAATGTTCTTGATGATGGCTTCAAGGAGATTGTGGGGAATTGTTAGATTCCCTTGCGTTCCGAATACTGTTAGAGAGCTGAAAGATGAAGTAAGGACCAAGGACGTACAGTTACACATGTAACTGAAAAATCTCTGTAATCCAGCTGGCCTCAGGTGATTCCATACAGGAAGTGTGTTTCCAGTGACTCGTGAGAAGCACCCAGCTAGCCAATAGCTCTTTGCCTGATGATTATGTCCTAAAACTGGAGCTTCTTGGCCAGATTCCTTATAAAAGTTAAAGAAGCTGCTGATCCCAAGCTAGCTAGATGGAGAAGAAAACAATTTGCTGGGGCATAAATGTACTGTAGGCAGTCTGTTTAAACTCCCAGGGCTTAGGTGATTTCAAGGACTTCTCCATATTGGCCAACGCAGCCTACTGCCACACCAGCTGTTCGGCAAACCATGTTGAAATACCACTGAAGTTAAGTGTTCTTTGAAGGAGCATATATATTTACACTTATTACTCATTGTAAATAACTCATTATTGTATGTTCTTAGAATATCAAACAGGGTTTGATCCTGGTTCTTCCACTTACTAGTTGTATGACTTGGTTCAAGTCACTTAAAATCTCTGTGTTTCAGTTTTCTCATCTGTAAAATGGGGATAATAATGGTAGATTTTTCAAAAAGTTATAAAGAGGAATAAATGAGTTGTTACACATAAAACATTTAGAACAGTACTTGGTCCATATTAAGGATTTCATAAATACTCAGTACTATTATTGATATATTTCCTTATTTGGGGGATTTCCTAAATATTTGAAAGCCAAACTTTTAATCATAATACTTATTGTAAACAACTAGTCCATTTAGAGTCAAAGTTTAGAAAAATTAGATAGAATTACATTATAACGTTTACTAATACAATAACTTTTCTTACCCACGCTTCAATTTTAATTTATACATTCTATATAATCATCATTATATATTTATTTACATAGTCTGTACTATTACAACAGTAGGCAATGTCTTCAGCCCTGTACAAATGGAAAGGAAACATCTTTCCCAGGATTCTCTAAAATATGTTACTGAGCAGTTATATCTGATTGAAATTCACATAAGAGACATTGATACTTTAGACAGTTGCACTAGTCTGGTGAAAGATGGACCTCTTCATATGAAGAAAGGCCAAGTGATTCACTGAAGGACAGAGACAGAGTAGGTGGGCTGAGACTAACTTCCAGTTTTCCTAACTTCTATTTTGTTTCTTCTACTTTTCTTATGAGGGAAAAAGAATTCTCTAACAAACAGTTGACAGAGGCATTTCAAATAACCTGCTTCATACATTTAAAAATAGCTATGTTCTAAATATAAAGCCCTCAAGATTGCACTTTCTATTCAAAGTACCCAGAAGAAAGGAAATTAAATAATGAACTTACCTGCTATGTTCAACGACTGGGTTCATTTCATACCAGAGCCTTGGGATTCTGGATTCTATAAAAGTGTCTGAATTTCTGTTTGAAACTAGATATCCAGCTGCCTTTCAGAGTAAACATAACAACCCTTTACCCTGGTCTCGGTTAAAGAACACTTTGTTCAAGCTATGTATTATTATACAAGAAGATGGAGCATTCATTACTTGGTGTTCTGAAGTTCTCTTAGTTCAGCAGGATCCCATAAGAAGAGCTCTCAGTAAGCATTAAAAATTCAAACTGCATAGGTTTCTGGGAGCCAAGTTTTCTAGCTTTTTCGTTTTTTGTTTATAGATCTTTAAAAGGACTTAAGTAGAAACTCTGAGTCTATGGGGAAGTCCCATCTGTGAAGCTGCTTTTCAAATGTGAAGGTATGTGTATGTATTTTCTGTGGTTATGCAAAGTTGTACAAGAGTTGCTCTGGTCATTTTATTAGTGGCTTTATTAAACTTGCCAAAATGTCAAGCAAGCTAGCTAAACATGGTCCCTGTGATCTGAGAGATGAAAACTTAGTTTATAATGCAGTAGAGAAGTTCCACTGATATATTTTGAGCTTATTGGAGTTTACAGGTTTCATAGCATAAAACCCTCAACCATTACATTTGGTCATTGAGACAAATTATAAAACACTTTTCTACGGGCGTCTGTGAAGAAATCCCATTCTGGTCATGAGCAAAAGGCAGGTTAGTTCCTACAAGAGTGAATCAGGCCCCTATGAAAGTGTCTTCCAAACATGATTGCTCAGTTTATATTCACACACCTCAACCACTCAGACTAAATGACCCTTTGTTGAAATAACCAGGTAGTTACTTACTGGTCAGTTTATGCAAGATGGTTTTGATGTGTAGATAGGGCTAACTGCTCCTGTGTCTCTGGTTCTTTAAGTAGGTGACCGATTGTCCTAGTCTTCTTGGTACTGTCCAGGTTTTAGTACTGAAAGTGCTAGGAAACCCCTCCTTAGAATAGGAAAAATTCCAGTTTTGGCGGATGAGTGAGGAAGTTTGGGGTGAAAGTACTAAATGTACATAGTAGCCCAAAAATCAGCGGCTGGAAGCAACATTGTTTTTAGTGTTAAATGGATATAGCACAGATTGCCTGCATTTTATAGCTGCGATTGCTATTTTTTCTTCCCTCCTTTTTCCCTGGTCACTGATGTTGACAAATCATGATTTATGGTTCATAGTAATGGATGTGATGAAACTGTGCAGCTTAAGTGTGTGGCAATTGTGAGCATGAGCGTTAACAGTCTGTCTTTGGTTTTGCCTGTGGATTAATTGTTGTGCTGTGTATTAAGATAATACTATCTTAACTTTTAAGATTGTGAACTGTTAACTGTTTTTTAAAAGAGTGACCATATTTTTGAAAAGTTCAGAAAATGAATGTGAGGATGATTACAATGCCAGTTCCAGTGTGACACAGACATTATGAAAACAAAGTTTAAATGACTGTTTTAATGATAGATAGAAGGACACTTACAACTGGATCAGGTGAGCAAATACTCTAAATATGACTGCATAATATGCAGAAAAAAATTTGGGATTGGGCATGATAGAAAAGGAGATATAAAAGCATATACGGATGTTCCTCAACTTATAATGGGGTGTATCCTGATAAACTTATCATTTAAGTGGAAAATATCTAACTCAACAATGCATGGCTGACCAGGAGTGGCAGCTTGCTTCTGCTTCCTAGAGAGAGAAGTATGGTTTCTATTGAATGGGTATCACTTTCACACCATTGTCAAGTTGCAAAATCGTAAGTCAAACCATCGTAAATTGGGGACCTTCTGTATGGAGAATGAGTTTCACAAGTCAGGATGAGACAGGCAAGTACTTGTAAGTCAATCAAAAGTTGTTTTATTTCCCCCAAAGAAACCAATACTTAGCCAAAAATAGTAGTGCCTGAATTAGCTTGCGCGTGCTACGGGAAAGAACATACATTATTAGATCATTCAGCTGATTACTCTGTGAAACTGTGTAAAGTTAGTTTCTGAGGGTGCCACTAACCTCAGAATGTCTTGTGCAACTAACTTCAAAAAAGAAATTTTGGTAACAAATAATTGAGCTGATTCTGTCAGATCTCACTAACTTTCATTCTTTCTACAATACATTAAGTGATGTCTCAAATTGCAGCAACAAAAAATATTCCCTCCTAGCTCTTAGGCACTTTGATTTGCAAAACGGAGTTCCAAAACATCTTCTTGATTTCTGTGAAGATTTTAGGAAAGCCTCAGAAAACATAAAACAAAAGATTGTTGATATCTTGTACAAATACAAATTAGACTTTGCTCATTTATCTGCATATTCCATAGACAGTGCAAATATAAATTTTAGCAAATTCCATTCTGTCTATAAACTTCTCCTCCTAAATAATAAAGAAGATCTTACCAGCCAAATGTCCTGAACACCTTGTACACAATACTGCTAAAAAGGTGTACCTGTGGTATTGAAATATTCATAATAGAAATTTTGGGTTAATTTTCAGTTTCCTCAAAATGTAAAAAAGCACGTAATGAGATATTTGACTTCGTAGAAATTAAAGGAGACAGCTTCCTTTAGACACATACCTATGAGATGAATGTAATTGTTGCTGACCATAGAAAAGATTTTAAAATGCTGACTTGATATAAAATCAGATTTCCAAAATGTGAGTTAAGAAGAATGAGTTTCTCTAATTTGGAATTATGTTGAAAGTGAAAATGGAGAAAAGGATTATAGTAAAAGAGAAGTTTTTGTGTAGTTTTTTCCAAAATAGGTTGATAATTTTCCTAGAGAACATAAAGAGCCTAGGAAAGGATGAACTAACTGCATTTCAGTTCTTCAATGTTATGAACAAGGAAGCCAACCCCCAAAATGACTTCAATTTCTTTGCTATAACTAACTTGTCTGGAATTGAACTTGAAATTCTCAAGTACAAATTAACCTCTGTGACCCCGTCATGACATCTAATGTGCTTCGAGGAGTTTAACGATGATGGGCATTCTAGACATAGATAGTCATCATAATGAATTTATAGATGCAGCAGACCTGATTGGCAAAGAACTGGTCTACCAAAACAGGCCCACGTATACACAGCGGATGGAAATTTTTGGAGAGTTGGAAACTTATTCCTACAAATCTAAAAACTTGCTATTGTTAGTAAGTAAAACTGTAAGTATTCCATGTGTTGAGAGGATATTTAACTTGATACTATCACTTTGGACTGACACCAAGAGTCAGTGCATGTGGGCTTGATAAGAGAAGAGCTGCAAGTCAAACTGAATTTTATGTTGGACTGTGTTCAATTTCACCACTACATAAAGAAAAAGAATGATGCCTTAACACTGAGTCATTTTGGAAAAGTGTTATTGGAAAGGAAACTAGAAAGAATAAAAATACCCTGGGACAAAGAAACATGTCAATATTTTTTCATTAAATATAGGTGATATCTGTTTAGTCATATTTACATTCTCTTTTTAGAGTCACATTTACATATCTTGAGTACATAGTAATATAGCCTACAAAATTTAAATAACCAATAAAGTTTAAAGCAGTTAAAATAATTGTTTTATTTGAAGACAGAAGCATTATAAAAATATCAACATATGTTTTGCACACTTAATTAATTTGTCCTACTATAAATGACTCCTCATTGTTTTATTGCCTATTAACTATTCCTATTATTGCTTTGTTTAAAGTGTAGCAGTTACATAAAAGTAAATGATACAGAATAATCTATAATTTCAAAAAATATTTTTCATATTTTAATTTTAAATGTTCATATTTAAATTTTCACACATGATATGTATTATTAGCACATATATGTGTTGTTATTTTTTACCTATAATATTGCTATGGGTGTTTTGGTTTGGTTTGGCTGTATCCTAGGCTGGCTTTCTCAGAGGTTGTCCCTTTGGCCCCACATTTTAAGTGGCTACAGATGATATGCTGAAATCTTGTTCAGTGATATGCAAGCAAACTGTCCCCAGGACCTCTACATTTTTTCCTGCTGAAGTCTCGTCAAAATACAAGTAAATGCTAACTACTCCAGTAGGCATGAAAACTTTAAAACAGTAATTTTTGTGCTTATAATTTCTTATTGTTTGGAATCCACTTTGGGGATTTCTTTTCAATTATTTTTTTATTTCAGCATATTACGGGGGTACAAATGTTTAGGTTACATATATTGCCCTTGCCCCACCCAAGTCAGAGCTTCAAGAGTGTCCATCCCCCAGACAGTGCTCACCGCACCCATTAGGTATGTATATACCCATCCCTGCCTCCCCCCGTCCCATCTGCCCGACACCTGATGAATGTTATTACTATATGTGCTCTTAAGTGTTGATCAGTTAAAACCAATTTGATGGTGAGTACATGTGATGCTTGTTTTTCCATTCTTGTGATACTTCACTTAGTAGAATGGGTTCCAGCTCTATCCAGGATAATACAAGAGGTGCTATATCACCATTTTTTTTTTTTTTTTTTTT
>RJWJ010006665.1:0-45889 GCA_004363605.1 Indri indri | reverse complement strand
ACCATGGCATACATATACCACATTTAATTAATACACTCATATATTGATGGGCACTTGGGTTGTTTCCACATCTTTGCAATTGTGAATTGTGCTGCTATAAACATTCTAGTGCAAATGTCTCTTTTATAGAATGTCTTTTGTTCTTTTGGGTAGATGCCCAGTAATGGGATTCTGGATCAAATGGTAGTTCTATTTGTATCTCTTTGAGGTATCTCCATATTGCTTTCCACAGAGGTTATGCTAGTTTGCAGTCCTACCAGCAGTGTATGAGTGTTCCTATCTCTCCACAACCACGCCAACATTTATTGTTTTGGGACTTTTTGGTAAAGGCTATTCTCACTGGAGATAAATGATATCTCATTGTGGTTTTGATTTGCATTTCCCTGATGATTAGTGATGTTGAGCATTTTTTCATATGTTTATTAGCCATTAGTCTATCTTCTTTAGAAAAGTTTCTGTTCATGTCCTTTGCCCACTTTTTGATAGAGCTGTTTTACTTTTTCTTGCTAATTTTCCTGAGTTCTATATAGATTCTAGTTATCAGCCCTTTATTGGATGTGTAACATGTGAATATTTTCTCCATTCTGTAGGTTGTCGGTTTTCCACCTGTTTACATCCCCTGCTATTTCCTTCCTCAGTATTTCATAGTTCTCCCTGTAGAGGTCTTTTACCTCCTTAGTTAAATATATTCCTAGGTACTTTATTTTCTTTATTGCTGTTGTGAAGGGTAGTGAGTCTTTGATTTGGTTCTCTGTTTGACTGTTGTTGGGATATAAGAATGCTACTGATTTCTGTACATTGATTTTATAACCTGAGACTTTGCTGAATTTGTTTATCAATTCCAGTAGTCTCATGGAAGAATCTTTGGGGTTTTCTAGATATAAGATCATATCATCAGCAAAGAGAGATAGTTTGATCTCTTCTGCCCCCATTTGGATGCCCTATATTTCCTTCTCTTGTCTGATTACTCTGGCTAGGACTTCCAGCACTATGTTGAATACAAGCGGTAATAGAGGGCAACCTTGTCTGGTTCCCATTCTAAGTGGGAATGCTTTCAGTTTTTCCCCATTCAGTATGATGTTGGCTGTGGGTTTGTCATATACGGCTTGTATCATTTTTAGGTAAGTCCCTTCTATGCTTATTTCGTTGAACGTTCTTATCAAAAAAGGGTGTTGAATTTTGTCAAATGCTTCTTCTGCATCTATTGAGAGGATCATATGGTCTTTGTTTTTACTTCTATTTATGTGTGAATTACATTTATAGATTTGCATATGTGGAACCATCCCTGCATCTCTGGAATGAAGCCCACTTGGTCATGATGGATTGTTTTTTTGATAAGCACCTGAATTTGGTTTGCTAGGATTTTGTTGAGAATTTTTGCAAGTATGGTCATAAGGGATATTGGTCTGTAGTTTTCTTTTTTTGTTGCATCCTTTCCTGGTTTTGGTATCAGGGTGATGTTGGCTTCATAAAATGTGTTGGGGAGGATTCCTTCCTTCTCAATGTTGTGGAATAATTTCTGCAGGGTAGGCACCAGTTCTTTGTAGGTCTGGTAAACTTTGGGTGTGAAATCATCTGGTCCAGGACTTTTCTTTTTAGGAAGGTTTTTTATTGCTGTTTCAATTTCGGTACTTGATATTGTCTGTTCAGGAATTCTATTTCTTCTTGATTGAGCCTAGGGAGGCTGTGTGTTTCTAAGAATTTGTCCGTTTCCTCCACATTTTCCAGTTTGTGTGCATAGAGGTTTTTATAGTATTCATAGATGATATTTTGTATTTCTGTGGCATCACTTTGGGAATTAATGAAAAATCAATAGGGCAAACTTAAATGTCTGATTCTAAAAATGATGCAAAATAATAAGCTCCATGCAAAAACATTTCAAGCTTGTGTACATGTAGAATACCTAAATATTTACAATATTGTAGATATATTTGGTTTACTAATGGGGTCTTGCATACACACACACATAGCTCACACACATGCACACACAGAACAGGTATTGGAAAAATAAATTTCTGACTTTTTTGAGGGTTAGAAATCCTTATGTCCCAAGACAACTGATACTACCATGTGAAAATGTTGTTCATGTCTGATTTGCTGCGTAATATAGGCACTGTGCAATTTCAACCACATTTTAATTTAGTCATTACCACTAATGATCCTAATTAAGCAGAAACTTCTGACTTGAGAAACAAATAATTACCATTCACAATGAAAGTGTAAATGAAAACTTGATTGATGAATCTGTTTATTAACCATTAACAAGTGTTAGATTTCAAATTCTATGGGCATATTTGACTATGTGCAGATAGTATATTTTGTTTTATATATAGTCTTATAAAGCTTATGGACAGATTTTGATTTGAATTAACAGAAGAGTCAAGCAGACACTTTTCAGGCAATTGTTAAAGAAATAGGAAGAATATACTTACTAAAAAAGGACAGAATTTAAAGTAAAATTGCAATCTCAGTAGACTCAAATACAAAGAGAAATATAAATTGCTGCAAAAACAGTTTGAATTGTAAAATCTTTGTGGCATCTGTTCCCTCACTAGAATGAGGCTTTAGCCTTTTTAATAATAATAAAAATGAAAAATAAAAAATCACTCTGAATACTACGCACAACTCCAAGGAAATTATATCTTAATTTAATAAATTTTGATTCATATGAGGGCAGGGACACTGTCGTATTTATTTTTGGATATCACATAATGACTAATACTACTTGAATAGTATAAGTGCTCATCATGTTGAAATACTTTTTCAAAAAATAATTGAATTATGAAATTGGTCTAAGTGTAAAGGTATCATAAAAAACAGTATTTAGGCTTATTTTATACCTCTCCTTCAAGTTTAAAGGTAGTATAACAATATCAATCTTTAGAAATAAAAATCTCGTTAGAGCTCAATATTGATTTTCAGGTAAATCAATTAAAACATGTACACATGCATGGCACACACAACTTCACATGGGGAAATTTTATACATTCCTATATTTTAACTGGTTCTCAGTTCTACTCAGTTCTTTCTGTTTCAAATCACTTACACCTTCACATGCCATTCTTTCGATTCACTTTGTAGGGTTGATCCACAGTATTTTAAGTGTAGCACTTGGAAATTCTTTGTCAGAAATGTTGTGCTACTAAATCCTGATATGGAGTAAATTTCTTTGATGCCTCTCTTTCCTCCTGCCTTTTAAATGTAGGCTTTCTTTATAAATGCTGGTGGTCACCGGATGGGGATTTGAAATTTCAAATTGTCTAAATCCTCTCCCGAAACAATCTCAGCAATTTCCATGGCTTCAATGTCATCTAAATGTTGATACTCAGTCCAGATCTCTCTGAAAGGTCCTAGAATACTATTATTATAATTTTTTATTTTTTTATTTCAGCATATTATGGGGGTACAGATGATTAGATTACATGTGATGCCCTTGCCCCTGCTCCCCACCAAGTCTGAGCTTCAAGTGTGTCCATTCCCCAGGAGGTGCGCATCACATTCATTGTTTGTGCATATGCCCGTCCCCTCCTCCTCCCTCCCCCTCCCCCTTCCCCTGCCCAACATCTAATAAATGTTATTCTTATATGTGCACTTAAGTGTAGATCAGCTAGTACCAATTTGATGGTGAGTACATGTAGTGCTTGTTTTTCCATTCTTGGGATACCTCGCTTAGTAGAATGTGTTCCAGCTCTTTCCAGGAGAATACAAGAGGTGCTATATCACCATCGTTTCTTAAAGCTGAATAATACTCCATGGCATACATATACCACAGTTTATTAATCCACTCATGTATTGATGGACATTTGGGTTGTTTCCACATCTTTGCAATTGTGAATTGTGCTGCTATGAACTTTCGAGTGCAGGTGTCCTTTTCATAGAGCGACTTTTGTTCTTTTGGGTAGATGCCCAGTAATGGGATTGCTGGATCAAATGGTAGTTCTACTTGTATCTCTTTAAGGTATCTCCATATTGCTTTCCACAGAGGTTGCACTAATTTGCAGTCCAACCAGCAGTGTATGAGTGCTCCTATCTCTCCGCATCCATGCCAACATTTATTGTTTTGGGACTTTTTGATAAAGGCCAGTCTCCGTGGAGGTAGGTGATATCTCATTGTGGTAAATTACCTAAGGGATATTAGATTTCCCCACTTTGATGTCTCATTGGGACCTCAAGTTCAGCACAAATACAGCTAAATTTATCTTTACTCCTTAGGCTAGATACATTGCCCACTTGCAATCAGCATCCATTTCTATCCCCTTCATATGTTCCAACACTCTCTTCCCATTCACATGATATTATAGAAGCTACTAGCCCAAGCACTACATTTTAAAGACTCCTTTGTGGGTAGGGTCCTGGATTTAATTGAGGTTCTGCCAATGACATGCATTCATGAACTATTGGGAAGTTGGAGGTGATTCTTTTCTATAATGCTGTGGGCAGAAAAGCAGCTGCCTCAGACAAGAGTGCTGATAGCCGGTGCTCTGAAAGCCACCATCGATGCCCCAGATGGGATATTGGCAGCACTGTCCTTACCTTGGGATAGAGACAGTAGTTCCTCATCTGTGAATTCTATTTTCTACACCAAACCCTGAATGACATACTCCTGAGACTGCTTCTCATTGTGCACTTTCTATCTTGGATAATATCACCACCCCTAGACAATTATCCAAGCTAGCCAGTAGGTAGATGGCTTCCAGATTCAATTCTTCTACCTTTCACCTTCCAACTTTTCTATGTTCCCACATCTCCATTTTCCTGTTGGATACATTGACTTATCTGATCCACTGCCACCCCAAACTTGACATACCTGAAATCATTTTTCTTTCAAAACCAATTTACAAAAATTATAGTATTATTAACAGAAACAGATAATCTTCCCTGTTGGACTGTTCTTTATCTGTTAATTGTAGTACTGAATTTCTCCAAGACACCAGGGCTTGATATGCTAAACTCGTTTTTCACTATTCCCTCTTTCTTCTCTAATTTTCAATCGTTCTCTCTTCAGAGAGCTTATCATTTTTTATTGGGATATTACAATAGCCTGTTAACCAGTCTTCATAATGCTAGTCTTCCCCCCACCCCCACTCTTTCCTATCTATCCATTTTGTAGCCATTCTTTTATATCCAGCTTTCATGTCTCATCTTCCATTAAGCCTTCCCAGATGAGCCAAATCCACAATAATCTCTTCCCTTTCCACTCCTAAGAATAATTGTCTAATGATTGTGATGGCTTTGCTTTGTTGCTTTATATTATCATTTAACTTTTAAAAATGTAATGAGTTGCCTCCTTTACTAAAGTGGTATGGAGTGATTCCTTTCCTTCTGTATGCCATCCACCATGCTTTTCACTTGAAGGCTCCCAAGAGTTTTCAGAATTTTGATGGATATCTTGGAAATGGATGAACCCTGACAAAATTTGTTAGGACTTAAAAGCAAATCACTCTAAACTCTGAGGACCCCCCCAAATTGGTACTACACAGAATATTTTACACTGATATTTATATTGAAAATATAAAAAAACACCCAAGGTGTAGAACATATTTTAAATGCGATTAATTTATTGGTAAAATCCTAATGATCACTTTATTAATACTATGTTAAAACATAAAACTGTATTTTAGTGAAAAGGTGCTATTCTCCTATAGATTATGTGACTTAGGTGAAAGCTTTGTGTTACATGTGCTTATAGCTTTAATAATAATAAAATTATTGTGTTAATTTGAATGATTAAAAATAAATTTCTTCGGGTGGCCGGTTCCTCATTTTATGACTCACATGTCCCAAATCTTTAAATATTGCTGCACAAAAATATAGAAGCAGAACATTTGCCAGAAACATGAAATATAGGAGACTCCTGCAATATTTTCAGGTTGTTTTTTAGGATTATATATTGATTTGAAGATGAATTTTCTCATTTTCTCCATTATGTCCTTGGTCATTTAAGGTAGAGGAAAAAAAGATGAGAAATATGTTTGTACAGACTGAGTTACATAAGATAGAAAGATTAGCAAAAGTGAACTGGACCGGCAGGACATTTGGGAATGTACAAACTATTGCTTCTGCATCTTTTCATTACTTAACAAAGGGGTCGAGTAGCACATTGATTTTCAAAGGACAATAAATTGTGCATACTCTGCAGCCATCTCATCTTTATGCCTACAAAATGTGTATTGTGCAGAACTGAATTCTTCAGGAGCCACTTGACATGAAGAAGAAAATCTCAGTATCAGCTTTCTGATACTGACTTGCAATTATGTCACATTGGAGCAGGGAATAAATTTATTTTCCTATTTTTTTCACTTCATATGTTTTAATTGATTTATTAAATATTGAATAGCTAAAAAGAAATTAATAATATTTGAGTAAGGTAAAAAGAATACCGACAAGACAAATGCCTAGGTATCACCAACCAATTTAAGAAATAGAACATTATCGGTACATTTGAATTTCTTTGAGGACCTTCCTTAATTCCACACTTCTATCTTACATGTTTGTATTTCTAAATAATGTTTGACTTTACATGTTTTTGAAATTTATATACATAGAATCACTCTCTATTTTTATGTGATTTGCTTTTCTGTGCAGCATTATGTCTCTGAGACTCATCTATTTTAATGTATGTGGCCACAGTTCATTCATTTTTTACTGCTGTAGAGTATTTCATGTAAGAATATACCAAAACTTCATCTGACGTTTATTCATACTACAACTGATGGATATAGATGGATTTCATTTTTTTCTTATTATCAGAAATATTGCTATACATATTCTCTACCTGTATTCTGGTGAATTTGATCATCAGTTTCTTTAGGATATGTACTGGGAGTGGGATTACTAAGTGGTAAGGTAGGTGCTTCTTTAACATCATGACATGATGTCAAATTTCAGTCCCATTTGCAATGTGCAAATGCTAGATATTATTGCCTACACTTAATATTCTCTGGCTTTAAGTTTTCTGCAATCTAGTGAATGTGAAATGGTTGGCTTAGGTTTATTTGTCCTGATAATTAATAAGATTTTTTGTTTTGTTTTTTAATGGATAAATGTTGCATTTCTTTGAAGACTTTTCCTGATCAATTGAAATAATCATATGATATTTTTCTGCTGTAATCCATTCATGTGGTGAATTGCATTAATTAATGTAATAACTTTACATTTCTGGGAGAAGCTCATTTTAATCATGATGGATTATTCTTTTCACATATTGTTGGATTCAGTTTGCTAATGCTTTATTTTGTACCTTTTATCATGACTGTCCTTTTTCTTTGTTGTACTCTCCTTGTCAAATTGATACAAAGGTTATGCTAGTCTCATAAAATGAATTTAGTCAGGTTTTTTTTTTTCTATTTCTATAATGATTTTACAAGACGAAAATTATGTAACCTCATAGAATTTTTTGGTTAAATAATTTCCCATATTCTCTTTATGGGAAGAGTTTTGATTTCTGATTCCACTTACTGAATAGTAATAGGATTATTGAAGTTTTCTATTTCTTTTTGCATCAATTTTTGGTCAGTTAGATGTTTCTAAAAACTTGTCCCATTTCACTTCAGCTTTAAAATTTATTGGTATACTCACCATCAAATTGGTATTAATTGATTAACACGTAAGTGTACATACAGTAATAACATTCATCAGGTGTCGGGCAGATGGCGGGGGAGGGAGGATGGGCAGATTCACACTTAATGGGTGCGGCGCGCACCACTGGGGGGATGGACAGGCTTGAAGCTCTGACTTGGGTGGGGCAAAGGCAGTATATGTAACCTAAACATTTTTACCCCTGTAATATGCTGAAATAAAAAAAATTAAAAAATTTGTTGGTATAAAGTTGTTAATATTATTTTATTATATATTTTATCTCTACAACATCTGAAAATATGTATACTTTTCATTATTAATAATGTTTATTTGTGCCTTCTCTTTTTAAAATTGTCCCAGAATCCCAGAATTTTGTCAATTTTATTAGTGTTCTTAAATAATTTTTTTGCTTTGTTGGTATTCTCTATTGTATCTTTGTCCTATAGTTCATTGTTTTGTTTTTATGTTTATTATTTTCATTTGTCATTCCCTTTAGCTTTACTCAGTTCTTCTTTCTAGTTTCTTATATTGGGTATTTAGCTTATTTATTTTTAGGATTACGTCTTTATGATGTAAGCATTTTTGAGGCTATAAATTTTTGGCCCAAAAGTATTTTAACTTTATAAGTTTCGATATATAGTATTTTAAAACTTCCAAAAAAAAACTTCTTTTTTTGACCCATTAGTTATTTAGACATTAGGTTTAATTTTTTTAATGTGTGGATTCTTGATTTCTATCTTAATTGCAATTTTATCAGAGATAGTGGACTGGATAATAACATTTTTTTGTTTTTTGTTTTTTTGAGACAGGGACTTGCTCCGTCATCTGGGCTAGAGTGCAGTGGTGTCATCATAGCTCACTGTAACTTCTAACTCCTGTGCTCAAGCCATTCTCCTGCCTCAGCCTCCTGAGTATCTGGGAGTACAGGTGCATGCCACCACGCCCAGCTAATTTTTCTATTGTTTCCAGAGACAGGGTCTCCTTCTTGCTCAGGCTGGTCTAGAACTCCTGGCCTCAAGTCATCCTCCACCTTGGCTTCCCACAGTGCTAGGATTACAGGTGTGAGCCACTGCGTCTGGTCTACAACAATCTTTTGAAATTTGTTGACATTTACTTGCCTGATGCAAGGCCAATTTTAAAAAATTAGTCCATGTTTCTTAAAAAGTATGAGTTATTCTTTAATTGTTGGTCACAATGTTGAACACTGTAAGGACAAATATAATCTAAAAATAAAAGGATTAATTCTCCCAGCTGAAAATAAGGGAAGAGATTTATTTTCCCTCCTTTTACTTACATTATTAACCTTAGAAAACTTAATTAATTAATTAAACCTTTAAGTACTTTCCTATTTGTTTGAAATATATATAAATTCTTTGGAGACTAGATAAGGCTTTTGTCGGCTTTAAAAGTGCCTTTCTCCAAGACCCAGCCATCTCTTTGAAATGTAAACATCAAGGGAAATAGTATCCTTAACTCCCATTTCCTGCTGAGTAGGTGAGTATCTTGCTCCAGTTTGCAAAACCATGTTTTGTCAAAAAGATAAAAGAAATGTCTCCTCCCTGCCCCAGCCCTCATCAAGCCAATTAAGTAAAGCAGATGGTCACCTCACTTAACCAGGTAAAGTGACTGATGGTGCTGTCAAGTCCTTTTACTAGAAGACTAGTTATTATCCTGAAAACATGTATGTAATGATTTGCGTCTACCTGCCTATATAAAGGTGGGGCTTCTCTGTCTTTGCAAACTCTTAGCGGATTGCCAGTGATGTACATCACATTCTGGTTTAATGTTTATTCAATAATACAACTCTTCTTTCTCTACTTCTTTGTGAAGAGGATTTTTGGGCTGAGAGAATATTTTGTTTTTAAATTATATTTCCCAAACGATGTGTGCACACACACACACAGATAAGTTTTTGTGTTGTTCCAATTTTCTGTATCCTTACAGAGATTTTGACCTAATAATTATTGACAGAGGTGATAGCAAGTTTGTCAATTTCCACTTGAGTTTAGTTATTTGCAGTACATATTTTAAGATTGTAATAACGGGCATTCAAGTTTGGAATTATTACGTCTTCCTTTGAATTGAAAATGTGTTATTAAAACACAGACTAACTTTATTTCTAATACTGTTTTGCGTTAAAATGTTAATATGGTAATGATAGCTTATTTCAGTTAGCATTTCATAGAATACCTTTTCCAGCGTGTCCTTATTTTTAGTGTTCTCTCTAATATACAATATAGCTGATTAAAAAATTGTTTAAAAAATGTTAATCTTCTTAACTGGAGAGCAGCCCATCTTTATTGATTGCCATTACTGATTTATTTTGATTTATTTCTGCCATTCTATTTTTGTTAACTTTTTTAAAACTTTTTTGTTGTTGTTGTTTCTTAGAGATGAAGTCTTGCTTTGTTACCCAGGCTGGAGTGCAGTAGCATGATCATAGCTCACCATAACCTTGAACTCCTGCCTCAGCCTCCCCAGTAGCTAAGACTCTACAAAAAGAAGTCCTCATGTTACAAAGTGGAAAGTAACAGAGAATATCTAAAATGAAACATGAGTATAAAAGCCACAATTGCAACCTCATTATTTTTTTTCAATCTTATTCTCTCTTTTAACTTTGGAGAAATTCTAAAGAAATAATATTTTTTGTGTGTGGTGAAAAAAACACTTGTTTGCAGTTCAACAATTCTTTCTGTTTCACTTCTATTATTTCATTTAAATAAAAACTAAATTTAATGTGTTTCATTAAACCATCATCTATGTATTACTTCATTTTCACAAAAGATGTTTTTTCATTCTATTTGTCTTTTTACAAAGTATTTGTATATATATATATATATCAAATGACAACTTGACATCCACCAAAGAGTTAATATAGTCATTTCTGTGTAATAAAATTTAGAATCATTTTTTAACTTTAATTTTTTCAGCATTATTTAACCTTTTATTGTAAATATAAATCAATTTTATGCAAATAATGGGGCATTTTATCTTAAAAAATAAATATGCCAAAATGTTAGTTAAATGCATTAACACATTTTTAAATTTCTAAAATTAAAAAAATAAATAAAAGACTTTTTTCTACAAGTGTCTTTGTCTATTTTGTATTGCTATAAAAGAATACCTGAGACTGGAAAATTTAGAAAGAAATGAGGCTTATTTAGCTCACAGTTCTGCAGACTGAGAAGTTCAAGGGTGTGGCCCTGGCTTCCGGTGAGGGATTTCATGGTGCCTCACAACATGGCGGAGAACGTCAAAGGGGAAGCAGACACATGCCAAGAGAAGAAATCATGGCTTTATAACAACCCACTCTCGAGGGAAATAATCCATTCTGGAGAGAACTAATCCAGACTCCTGAGAGAAAGAGAGAGAGTGAGAGAGAGAGAGAGAGAGAGAGAGAGAGAGAGAGAGAGAGAGAGAGAAACTCACTACCACAAGAACACCACTAAGCCATTCATCAGGGATTTGCCTGTAAGCTTTTTATTTTTGATTTTTTTCACAGGGTTTATATAGGACACATCTCCTAAAATTTTTATAGAAGTATTAGCCAGATATTGCCTTTTCTCATTTCTAAGGGTTTTAAACATACTTCTTCTGGTTGGTATAGGGATATTGATTCACCCTTCAGAGTTCCTCTCTCTCTCGGGGTTTATCTTCTTCCCATAAGCTCATATCAGTGTCTACAGCTCTTATATCCATTTGTAGACTCTTCTCTTATAAGCCCTTCCACCTGTTTTTCTTAATTCCTCAGGTAGCTTTTTTTAACCCTTAGTTGAAAAGGTTCCCTTTTTCTTGGCACCTCTGCAATTTGAATTGCAGAAGCATAAATTCCAACATGGATTGAAGTCAGAGTTGTAGGAAGGTATGTCCTGTTTCTGTTTCCTTATGCTTGCATCATTTCTACAATTTCAAAGGAGGAGCTATTTTTCAGAATCTATAGAATACAATGATCATTCTTAAAGGTCTAATTATCACATAAACTTTTTTGGTTAGTTTATAATGACTGTAACAGAAATAGAAATACAGATGTTAATGTGAAGGCTAATCTGGTTTGATTATACTACCTACAAAAGCGTAATCATTGGATGATTTCTCAATCTCTTTGATTCTCCATTTTTAAAATCTGTGAAGTGAAGATGATAGTGCCTACCTTATAGTGTTGTTTTCATGAGAACTCAATAAGCTCATAAGCGGAATGCACATATTATTATGCTTTTGAACCTAGAATATCTAAAAGTGAACTCGCTGGTAGAACTTTCTTTCAAAAATACGTGTAATTAACTAATTTATTCATAATCCTTAAGTATGTTCAGTTACTACTCAATCAGATCTCGATTTTTAGGCCGAGGCTCACACTCACTAATCCTTATCTTGAAAGGAGGTAGAGAGATTGTTTATCATAGTGGTTAAGAGCAGAGAACTAGAAGCAGACTGCGTAGGATTTAATACCTGTTTCTACCTTCACTTGCTCTTATGAACAAGTTGCTTAACCTCTGCATGCCTTGGTTTTCCCATATGAAAAACATCATGATAGATAGTTCTTAAGTCACAGGTTTGTTTGGAGGACTAAATGAGTTAGTCTTTGTAAAGTGCTTAGAATACTTTATGAGGTATATCAAGTGGGGATGGTGGGGTGGTGGGTGAGGAGAAGGTATCTCCAAGGAAGGGTCAATGTTAGGTTAGTTTGATATAAAAAATGCCTTTAATATTTTTTGCCTTCGGGATCACTTCACATGTACTATTAACCCCTTCTTAAACACTCTTCTCTCCTGTTTTGGTCCTTTGCTTCTCATCTTTCAGGTCATAGGTCAAACATACTGTTTTTTTAGCAAGTCTTCACAGATCTCACACGAAAGAGGAGGCTAGGTGGTCACAGCATCCTTGAAGTCCATCTTCCCTTCCAATCCATACATAAGCTCAAGAAGGCAAGAATCAGACTGTCTCATTTGCCAGTGAAACATTAGCTCCTAGCTCTGCGCCCAACAATTTTCATTTGAGAAAGAAGGAATATTCCTCTTACTCGATGGCATATGAGCTATTCATTGGGAGGATAATAGATACAAATAAAAGAGGGTTTGGGGCTTCTCTTTTAGCCTTTTTATTCTCCAGGAAGACCTGAATTTCCCTCTGAATGCTTGCTGATTTTTTTCTTGCCACAAGCAGATTACGGTTTCATTTGATACCAACAGCATGAACTTCCACGAGGGTTTCTTACCAGCAAAAGGAGTCATTTTTTTCACTCGCAAAGGCCAAAGGAATCTTCTTTCCCAATAGGAAAGTTATAGTTTGTTGTACTTTTTGAGATTTACAGGTAATCTCTTATCTTTTCAGTTGAGGGTTACCCCTGGCTCCCACGTCTGAATTAGACTTTTGCTTTCTTGTAGAGTGTCTTTTTGAAGAGCTGGAATTCCTTCGGAACGAGGCTATTAAATCAGAATTTCAGATGCTTGTTAGATATATTCCCACAGTGATTTCCTTACAGGATTCAAATGACCTGATTATTTGTAGATATTATTGGCTCCTCATTCAGAAATGCTGCTCAGCAGGAACTTCTCTCAAACTCTTTCCTGTCACTGAGGGAGGATCCTTGGAGAGGGAAGTGAAATAACATTGATGGCATTCAGATAATACGCAAATCAAGCATTCTTACACACTTGCTTTCAAGCAACTATTTTTTCATCACTGAGTAAGAAAGACAAATGGGCATCATCAGTTCAAAATATAAATGGATATAAACATGATCAAATAAGACTTCATCATTATGATTCATAATCATGAAGCATCCACAGGGTAAAAGATACAGAAATAGAAAAGAAATGGCCTTGGTTTTCCTGATTATTCAACCTACAAAAGGGAATTATACTTGACCATAGCAACACATGCATATTCTTCTTCAATAATGCTAAAATGCCCAAAGGAAGATAAATCCACAGAAAGATTCCTGTTAACTCACATAGGTAAGCAGAGAAAAACATTTGCAAAGGCTCTATGTGAAGTGTTTGCTTTTGAAATTTGGAAACAAAACATCAAATATTTAACAACATTCAGATCCATCTATCAGGTCTAAATTTGGCCACATCTTATCCAGGTCAATACAGTGCTAACTGGCCATGCTCAACTGATTTTTTAAAAAGAACGGTATTTGGGATTTGTAGAGCCACCTTAAAGATAAAAATTCTACTTAATGTGTAAATGATACAGGGTAGGTATCAGCAGTGGGAAATGTCAATTTTGTGTCTCCTTAATCCTTTTCTGTAGGTATGGTGTCAATTATTTTTGTTCTGCCTTTGTGTGGTGTCGGAAAGCCAGTCAGTCAACACCATTTAATGAGTGTCCACTACGTACTCCAGGGAGCTATAAAAGGACACAGCTCCTGTCCTTGAGGAATGTATAATGAAATGGAAGAGACAAGGCACACAAATGAAAAAATAGACAATTGTGGGCATACAGTGTAGGGCTAGCTTTCTGATAAAAAAACAACAACAACAAAGGACATTTAGGTTTTCTAATTTCTTTTGTTTGAAAGTTCAGAAGAAAATGTCACTTATTTTCAGGGATATTTAGAGGACTACCTGAAGACATATGAAGATTTATTTTAAGCATTTTAGGAAAATTCCTCAGATTGTTGAGTCAATATGATTTAGCACTATTGAGCTCTTCAGCAGGCCATCTTTAAATATCCACTCACAGATAGAAAATCCTGGCTTAGTTTCCTGAGGTGGGAACTGGAGGTAGGGATAATATCCTGCTTTAAACATGTTGATATTTCTGTTTTCACAGTTTTAATGACACCAGTTAGTTTTCTACTGAAATGTATAGAAGTTACAAGTGGTAGGAGAGTGATGTTTCCCTGATTTGTTTTTTCCTGCATCAATGAGAAGGTTGAAATAAAGGTTTCTGATTTTCTCAAAGTCTGATTTCCGGGCAGCTATTGCCAATAAGGGCCAACAGTAAGAGCTATATGATGAATAGTTCCTATTGGAGGTGTCGTCCTGACTTTAAGGAAGACGACTTTTTTTCATGCAATTATGTAAAGCTTGCCCTTGGTGCCTTTCTGTCTGCCATCTGTCCCATCTTCTCCTGTCCCAGGTGTTTCCTTGTCTCAGTACCAGTACTTCTAATTGCCTGAGTTCTCCCACTGGGCTGTTTTGATCGTGGCTGCCGTTCTGAGGGAGTTTCTCCTTCCAAATGTTCCTGCCTCACTACCAAATCACCTAATTCTTCTCTGCAAACTGACAAGTTAATCCACACTAGTTTATTAATGACTTTAATAGTTAATCATGATACAATATTTGCATCATAGTAAGAATTTCTGAAAATGAAATGAATCAGTTTCTATTTCTGAAACTTTAAACATTACGTGGATGCCTGGGGAGATCTTTCAGATCTTTAGGGGGTCCTGAATTATTGACCTCAGACTAGTTTTCTTCTCACCTTGATGGCAGATTCATGACAAGGTTTGGGGTGGGAGAAATTTAGGAAAACATTTTATGAGGAGTAATGGTTAAAGTATGTTAAGTGCTTACAACAGTGCCTGGCACATAGTATTGCTCCATAAATGTTATCGATAATCATTAGCTATTTAACTGTCAAAGGTATTATTCCTTTGTAGGATACCTTTTTTAAAACAAATATCATTCTTCATTTGATACTTGCTTTTTCATTTTATAGGAGGTTTTGATCTTAAAATGTGTTAAATTTTAGGTGGTTGGATAGGTTGATCTTTAACTTTGCATTTCCCTTAATGCTTTTATCCTCAGAGAGTCTCCCTCAGCCACATTTTTGAAAGAATAAATTTTCACACACTATCTCTAATTTTCATTTCCCATTTTTGGTTCCTCAATCTCCTGCCACATGGCTTCAGTCATCTTCACTCTTTTTTTTTTTTTTCCTCAGTTATTTTTGTTTTTGATTGTGGCAAAATATGCATAACATATCATTTACCATCTTAATCATTTTAAGTGTGCAGTTAATCATTTAATTATATAGTAGTGTTAAGTGTATTCACACTGCTGTGCAACCAATCTCCAAAACTTTGTATGTCTTGCAAAACTGAAACTCTACACCTATTAAATAAGAACTGCCCATTCCCTCCTCCCCTCAGCCCCATTGGCAACCAACTCTATGAATTTGACTACTCTAAGTACCTCATATAAGTGGAATCATATAGTATTTATTAATATTTTTTCATGACTGGCTTATTTGAAGTAGCATAATATCTTCAAGGTTCATCCATGTTGCAGCAAGCATCAGAATTTCCTTACATTTTAAGGCTGAATAATATCCCATTGTATGTATATGCCACATTTTACCTGTCCATTCACCCATCAATGGGCATTTTGGTCATTTCTACCTTTTGGTTATTGCGAATAATGCTCTTATATGAATATCTCTCTGAAACCCTATTTTCAATTCTTTTAGTTATATACCCAGAAGTGGAATTGCTGGATGATATGGTAATTCTATTTCTAATTTTCTGAAAAATTGCCATACTGTTTTTCACGGTGGCTACATCATTTTATATTTCCACCAACAGTGTCCAAAGTTCCAATTTTTCCACATCTTCACTGACACTATTATTCAAGTATCATGGCAAAATAAAGACATCTTTCACACACAAAAAGATTAATGAAATTCACAGTCTACAGAACTGAAGTAAAACAACTATCAAGGTTTGTGTTTTAGCAATAAGATAATGAACTCAGTGTGAAGGGGCAGAATATAAGAATTTCTGAGTTGAACTCCATTTTGATAACGTGCATTGGTAAATTACTTGAATAGTGATTATACAAATATGAATACTTTTTTCATCTTTTAAAGGCTAAAACTAGAACTATAAGCAACAGCAAGATCGTGTGGGAGGTGTTCAATGGATAGTTAAGGCATTCTACAGAAATTCTCAAGAAATAGTGAGCAACAACAGTTCTGTTAGAAAAATTTACATTTTGTAAATATTGTAAGTGGTATAGCACCTATCAGTAGTCTATTCTTTTCATTGTCTAGTGTCAAATGGAGAATTAAAGCACAGTATCATAGACATTTGGATAATTTCCAATTTGGGGGTATTATGAATGATGCTGCTCTGAACATTTGTGCAGCAGTCTTTGTGCAGACAAATGTTCTCATTGCTCTTGAGTATATAGCAAAGAGTAGAATTGCTGGGTTATGTGGCAATTACATATTTAACTTTTTAAGACACTGACAAACTGTTTTTCAAAGTGAATGCAGCATTTCATATTCCTGCCAGCCATAAGTGAAAGCTCTAGTTCTCTACATTCTTACCAACCCTTGTTACTGTCTGTCTTTGTTTAGAGCCATCTTAGGGGGGTTGACATGTTAGCTCTTCATTGTTTTAATGTTAAATATGTCTTTTTGAACTAGCAAGATCTTCGAGAAACTGAGTGTGACTTCTCCCTAGCTCTCTGGACTCCCCAAGCTTTAATCCACTGTTTAGTGTTGCTTTAACGGTTGTGATTTGGCCATAATTCATTCAGCGATACATTCATTCATTGATTCATTAACTCAATAGTGATTAACTGAATAGGTACAGTAGGTTAGGCAATATTCTGGGGATAAAAAGATGAATTAAAAGGATTCCTGCCTTCAAGGACTTGACTAACCTAATTGGAAACATGGATGTAGACAGCGAGAGTCACAATACAATGTAATAGATACAAATAAAATTCAAAACGTTATTTGAGTTCTGTTCTAGTTAATCATGTGTCAAGGGCTTTCAGTTGCCATTTTCTTTGTCATGAGAACATTTTTCTCGCACACTCAAGGTTGATTTATAATGGTAAGGGAATGAAGTTGGAATGAGATAGGAGCTGACTTCCAGCAAACACTACTGTGGGCTTCACATATCACTTTACTTTTGTCCATTATCAGGGCTATTATCTAGTTCAGAACTTGATATGCTGAAAACACCCTAGTTTCTGTTCTTGCATCTTAAAGTAGAAAGATCAGATGCTATTTCCATTAGTTGTCCATCTAAGGATACCATATAGGCTATTCCCTTGATAGATTTAGTTTCACCACCTTACAGTAAGTTTTTCTTAAGGAGGAAGCAGCTGGAATGAATGACAAGTTGAATTCTGAGATTCCAAGGGCAATGGCATTTGCAAGCAATTTCTAGCAGGTAAAGGAGAGCAATCCCTAAAATACTTCCTTCTGTGCGGTTCCTGTGATTTCTGCTTTAATGTATCCCCTCAACCCCCAATTTTTCTCTCTTTCTCTCTTTCACTTTCTCTCTTTCACACACACACACACACACACACACACGCACACACACACTGCCACCACCTCCTCTACTTCCCTAAACTCAATGAATGACTGACTTGCACAACATTCGTCCACACATTTTAAATATGAATACAAAGAAGGGATTCCAGTGATTGTTTGGTACTTCCCCTGACCTTTAGGTGGGAGTTAACTAAAACATTTTGGGCAAATGTTTACATATCTTATTAAATATCCCTATAGCAGAAATTCTACAACCTGTTCCATTGTACAGAAGTCCTGAAGTCTATGATTTAACATGGAAAATAAACTAGAAAGCTGAAGAATTTATATGGCTTATATTTAAAACATACTTGACTGAATCTGTGAATATGTCAGAGAACAATATGTGTAAACATAAAAATTTTGGTTAAGCATGCCATAAAATTATAATGTGTGTGTTGATTCTGTGGGTTCACAATCACTTATTAGGTATGGGTAATATGTTTGGCAATATGCTAGTTATTGTGGATGCACAGATAAGAAAAAGATGATTCTCTTCTTAAGGAACAAACTCAATGGAGAGACAGACCTGTAAACAAAGAATTACCATACACTGTAATAAACAGAAGAATAAAAGAAAAATTAATTGCCAGGACAGGAGTAAGGCAGTTCTACGGAAGACTTCCAAAGGAGAAGGTTCTTGAGCTGTGTCTTAAGTATTTGCTGCTGACAGTGTGGTTTTCAGACCAGGGGTATTGGCTTTGTCTGGGAGCATGTCGTAACTGCAGGATCTCAGACCCCACTCTGCATATCCCAAATCAGAATCTGTATTTGAATAAGATCTCTGGTGATTTGTATGATATCAGATTTCGAGAGGTTTTGCCTTAAAAGATATTTAGGAATTCCCACGTGGATAAGGAGGAAAGGAAGCATATTCTCCAGAAGTAGGAACAATATGTGTAAAGGGGACTGTCTCGGATGGGATTCGCCTCAGAAGCGGACTGTGAGACAGAGTTGAGTACAAGCAGTTTATTTGGGAGGAAGCGCCAGCAGGGGATTGGGAAGCCAGACAGGGAAGCGAAGGGTGACAGTAAGGCATATTTTCTAGCAGGTTATGTCTGTGAGCAACTCAGTCTCAGTCCCTTGGGAGAACCCTGGGAAACAGTGTGGAATATGACTTGGAGTTATTTATGAACTCCAGTCATTCTGCGGTTGAGAGCTGCTCCAAGGGGACGTTAATTGCCCACCGTTTTAGATTTCCCGTAGGTGTGGGCCCCCCAGGCTCTGGCCATCAGAGAAGTTCTCAGGCGAAGAGTTGCAGGTGAAAGCCAGCAGTCTGGTGTTCACAGAAAAGGTGAGTGCTGAGGGGACACTGCTGCTATAGGGGTCAAGGAATGGAACAGAACCAGGTAAACTCAGGGAACTGCTGGAGGTTCAGCATTCTGGGAGTGTAGGAATGAGTGTGTAAATATTGGGATCCAAGGCTGCCTAGATGTGTAACACCTAAATCATGAAGGGCTTTGTGAGAAACATATGCTAAGGAAGTTGGAATTTATTTTGCGGACCATTAAATACTTTGAAAACGAAGTGTCATGATAGAAATTTCACTTTTGGAAAGTTTGTTTTGTAGTCTAAAGCAATGGTCCCCAACCTTTTTGGCACCAGGAACCGGTTTCCTGGAAGACAATTTTTCCACGGACCAAGGTTGGGGATGGTTTCAGGATGATTCAAGGGCATTACATTTATTGTGCAGTCAAACTTCTCTGCTAATGATAATCTGTATTTGTGGCTGCTCCCCAGCTCTAGAATCAGCATCTCAGCTCCATTTCAGATCGTCGGTTATTAGATTCTTATAAGCAGCACAACCTAGATCCCTCACAGGTACACTTTACAGTGGGGTTTGCACTCCTATAAAAATCTAATGAAACCACTGATCTGACAGAAGGCAGAGTTTACGCGGTGATACGAGTGATGGGGAGCAGCCATAAATACAGATGAAGCTTTGCTCACTCACCCACCACTCACCTCCTGCTGCGTGACCCGGGTAACGGCCCGGGGGTTGGGGACTGCAGATCTAGAGGATGGAACTTCAGTGAGACTGAAGGCAGAGTAGCCAGTTAAGAGCTATATAACTTCGGATACAGCTTCCATAGTTAGGGTATCACCGTTAGCAGACAGGATTCATCAATATTTCTACTGAACTTCTACTATGTTCAAGGCATTTTGCAAGTAGCTTTGTGAGATACAACGCATTGTCTCTACCTTTCTTTTTCTTAAATTAATTAAAAAATCTGTTCAAACTGAAGTCTATTCACTATATAAAGCCATTGCTTTATGTTAGTAAGTGTTGATGTGTTTAAATTTGACATGGATATGTACATTCAACAGGTCTTGAATATCCTAGCTGACACCTAGCATGATTCATTTTTTTAAAAAACATAACACTAGTTCTTCTGAGAATACAGGGCACCATTTAAATTAATCATTTTCTTTTGTACCAAATGCAACTGTAAGAAGGTCTCCAATGAGTGAATGGAGTAATTATTTACCCGCCTCTTGGACATTAGTCACATTTTATTTCTGACCATTACCACATCTCATATAATGGGCATTTCTTGGTTATTGCTATACTCACTCATATCAACATATTGTCTTCCATTTCTCTTAGTTACGATAGTTAGAAAACTTTTTATTAAGCTGGAGGAATAATGGGTCATGTATTAATCCTTCTGAGATTTAAAGAAAATCTGTCATGTTAACAGGAAAGAAATTCCTGTTCTGTTACTTTATATCCCTAATCTTAATTTCGGTGTTGTGTAGGAGAGGTGTGTGTCTAAAATGTCATGTTTTTCAGACTTTGTTTCAATCCCTGAAGTGTATTAAAAAGCTTTATTCTATATTCTTCATTACTGATAACATTATAAAGGTTTGATATGCTTAAAGTAACCGTTTGTTTTATTAAGCCAGACTTCTTCGTTCACCTCTATGTCTGTTGGGATTAACTCCTCCCCCCTCCCCATCCTTATATTTACATCCTTTCCTTATCCTCACGATTGATAGCTTGGTCTTCTAAGAGCTCTAAGTCTTTAATTTACAAAAGGAAGGAGGTTCTAAGATTTGACTAATATGATAAGTAGATTTGTATTTAGTATTAAAGTATTGAAGGTACAAATTTCTTGGCCTCTGGCTTATTATTTATTTGAACATAGAGAAAGTTTACTGGGAAGATTCAAGATGATAAATTTGTCTATATGGAAGACAATAAGCAAGATGCTGAAACAGTGTCCAAATCTTCAATAATCACTAAAGCTATTTGATAAGAAGTTTATCTCCTTTCAGCTGCTTTAGCTTAATCTAAGTTAAGTACTAATGAGTCATGACCCAGTCTGTGTTCATTTGTCCTCTCATCTTACTTGCCATGGCAAAGACTCAACAATTATTGATTAGTGTCAAGTACATTTCACTCTCTATTGGAAATCTTGCCACAGTTAACACATGCTTTTTTATTTTACACTCATCCATGGTAACTTTTTTTAATGGTGTATACCATAGAACAGCGGTCCACAACCTTTTCGACACCAGGGACTGGTTTCATGGGGGGGGAGGGGACAGAGCTCAGGCAGCGATGCGGGGGATGGGGACCAGCTGTAGCAGATACAGATGATGTTTCACTCGCCCCCTCACTCACCTTGGGCTCTGTGCCTGGTTCCTAAGTTTCATGGAAGATGGATTTTTCCACGGATTTTTCCAGCAGGCGGGTGGTCATGGGGTGGGGGTGGGGGGTGTGTGGGGGGCAGAGCTCAGGCAGTGATGTGTCACCCAGTTCCTAACAGGTCACGCACAAGTACCAGCTGTGGCCCCAGGGTCGGGGACAGCAGCGATAGAAGACCAGTTAGAAGTTTCTGTTAGCTTATAACATATTCATTCATTTGAAAAGTGAAGCTACCTGGAGATCGGGTCAATTGATCTGATACAATGAGGAAGTCCATTAGGGGATTATAATTTTATTTTTTGAGACAGGTCTTGCTCTGTTGCCCACACTGGAGCTCAGTGGCACTATCGTAGCTCACTGCAGCCTGAAACTCCTGGGTTCAAGTGATCTTCCTGTTTCACCCTCCTGAGTAGCTAGGACTACAGGCACATGTCACCACAACTGGCTAATAATTTTTTGTTTTTTGTTTTTTTAGAGATGGGGTCTTGCTATATTGTCCAGGCTGGTCTCAAACTTCTGGCCTCCAGTGATCTTCCCATCTCAACCTCCCAAAATGCTGGGATTATAGGAGTGAGCCACCATGCCTAACCCTAGATCAAGTTTTAAAATAATTAAATGATCTTAAAATGCTTGGTTCAATTTCTCTGAGTGGTCTCATGTATCCTCATCTAAGGAGACAGTTAAGAGACTTGAGGAAGAGAGGGGGTTTGGATCTGAGTTTGTATCTGTTGGGTAAAAATGGATTTGTTGTATAAACTTGGGAGGTTTTTTATCCCCTCCAGAGTCTGCATTTTTACAAAAATGAGAGACAGTGGACAAAAAAATGCTCTTATGAGGATTACATGGTATAAAGTGATTGCCATATTTTCAAAGCTTCATAAATGGGAGAAAAAAATAGATAAATATCTGTGGATAGCTTTGCTTTTTTATAAAAGGATACTAATACAAGGACACAGAATAAAGGCCCTTTATTTTAATAATTTCTAAATATCCTGTAACTTTCCATTATCTTTCATTCGAGCCCCCATTACTCCAGTTATGCAGTATTTGTGCTGGGGGCATTAATTACCATTACTGCTGTGCACGCTTTTTCATTTAATTTTAAAATTCCATTGTTCTATGGCACTAAGATTGTAATCAGAATTCTAAGTTCAGGGTCAATGAGTCAAAGAAACTGGAGTATAAAAACATTTTTTCCCACCCTTTTAAAACCTCAGGAAACCCATCTACCTTTCCCTTTCCTCCCAACATTGATCCAGTCTGAGCTTTTTAAAAATTTTTTTTAACTTTTTGTTGCAGTACAATTTGTAACACTGATGGTGAGCCTTAAACTTGGCAAAAAAGAAATGTTTCCTTTTCTTTTTTACTTTTGCTGAAGTGAGCCCTTTTGGACATCAGCTGACTACAGGTCAGCTCTTGTTGATGACCTCATGACAGTGGAAACACCTGCACTTTGGAAGTAACTCAACATTACATCAAAAGAAGTCAAGCAGCAAAGGTTAGGCAAGAACAAGAATCCCGATGCTCCCCGGAGCTCCAGGCAGGCGTTCTACAGAATCTGAGAAGCCAGTCTCTGGGGAGCAGGAGAACTTTGTGTTCTTGCCCAATCAGCCTCTGTTGCTGCTCAGGACAACAGGGACATGCTCTAGTGAAAGTCGGCTATACCCAGGTGAAGGGAGACAGGGAAAACATTTTAGGATGAACGTAGAAAATATGATTAATGGAGATAAATGTGAAAATAAAGTGATTTCTTTTTCTCTTCCTTGGGACGTTGTTATCTACGTGGGATAGCTGGAACTGAGGCAGCTGTCTTGGGATCTTGAAGGGAGCCATTCTAAGCAGACGGGCCACCTTGATAAGGATGGCAAAATATTAATAGAAAGAAGGAAATATCTGGGTACTCATTGCTTTCACTGGTCTACCGAATTAGCCAACGTAACAAGGAGAAAGTTTCAAGAATAAGTATTTTCATATGTTCAAAAAGTGATTTTTTTAACTTTAGCAACTATCAACTGAAGATGGTCCTTTGAGTTTAGCAATAAAAACGGAGTTTTTGGTTACTTCCTTTATAGTTAAATAACCACTATCTAAACAGCTTCTTCCCTGAGGCAGTTGTTTTTAAATCTCATGTATGGACCCATCATTTTTCTTGTTAAATTGAAACTCCTTAAAAAGAAAGCCATAGATAATTAAAGAAACCATAACAGGGAATGTGCTCACAGAATAAAAATGAAACACCTTTGATAATGTGGTATAAAGAAGGATAGATGAGAAACTCTTCAATCAGCTTCAAGTTTTCTCCTATTTGCATAATAGGGTTGGCATTTAATTAGTGAAAGGGTGAGACACAGATATCTAAAAACTCATTCTTTCCATCTCTTAGAAGGATTACTACCAGCCAATTATCCCTTAACAAAATGGTATTTATCCCATCTTCATATATATGTGTTAAAAATAATGGGAGGAGGCTATGATTCATGTCTGTGATAGGATTTTGGTCTTCTGGTTTTAAAATTGCCCTAAGTGTAGATGTTTTTATGATGTCACACTCACAAGGAAACTGACTTCATTGTCAAGACACATTGTGAAAGCTTGACATTGTTATCCCAGCATTGCCCAAAGTTCTTATTTTTATGAAGCATGATAAAGCCGAATTGAATTCCTAAGGAACCAGACATACTGTGCTAAACCTGATGACTCTTTCTGGAAAGCTGATCCAGGCTGCTAGAAGCCTTTTAACTGTTTTTTTTTTTTTTTAATTTAAAATTAATTTTAATGAAAAAATATTAGGAACACTTGTTCTTGGCAATTTTGAAAAAAGTCATTTCTTTTTGGAACATTAGTGGCTCCAAGGTAGAAGGAGAAAAATGAGGCATTTGCTTATGAACTTATGGAAGAAACATTATGTTTTCAAAATGAGAACCCCAAGGTAATTACTTCACATGATGAGGAAAGGGAGCATGGTACTTTGGCACATTCCACAAACCAATTATATTAATAAGTAGCCTTAGAAACGTCACTTCCTCACGTGGAATATATAAGCTCGGATTTTAGAGTTAAACTTTATGTCAAGACTTCTATCTCTGCCTCCCCACTGCTGTAAGTTTCTCACCTGTAAACAAGAAAATATTCTTCAGAGTATTAGCTTGGCATTAGTTTAGGTCATGGAAAATCTGGTGAGCCCAGTAATAGAGTTGTGGTACTGTGTGTGTTAATATTCCTAGGAAGCACAGCGGTGCTACCTGGGAGGCAGACCCAGCTGCACAGCCTGACCTTGGTGAGTCATAGTCATGCTTTGTTGGTTTCCTCATCTGTAACATGGTGATACTATCTCCTTTGCTGGTGTTCTGCAAATATTACTGAAATGGCAGCTGGTTAGCACTTTGAAGGAATGCACCATTAAAAAAAAATGCCCTTATTGCCATCTCTTCGGGGCATAGAACTCTTCTCACAGTCAGGAGCTATTATACCTGCACAAGGTATCCCTGAAGTTTGGAAAGGAGGAGAATGTGGAATCTTAGAGGAGAGCTCGAGTTCAGTTATTTAAATCATGACAAGGCAATGCAGCTATTCGGGGGTGCAGAAAAACCATTTTTACATCTGGCAGTGCCCACCCACAAACAAAAATAAGTAAAACAAAATTATATTGCCATCATACTCAAATCAAAAAAATTTTTTAAAATGTCCAGAAAAGAGCAAAGATGCATATGTATTGAGTAAAATGAATAATTATCCAAACTACCTCTGGCATGTACTAATCAATACTTTGGAAGAATGCCTAGGTTATTTTCATATGGTCTGCTTATAGCAAACTCACTCTCATGGCTAGTAGATACTCAAGAATTTCCATTAGAAACTAGTACTGAAATCAATAGACTTTCATTTTGAAAGGGAAATAGGAGAAAAGGCTAGAAATTGCTGTTATTTCAGCTTCAGTTTCTGTCTAAGATGCTGATGTGATGCTACCTAGCAGGAGGCACTGGGGGCATAAAAAGTCCGTGTTCCAATTCTGTGACCAGATTGCCTGAAATTCTGCAACAATGAAAGCAGGAATTTCCTTAGAACCCTATGGTTCACAAAATTTCTGCTTACAGAAACAAAATCTTTCTTTTGAAGAATGTGCACCAAAACAGGAACGACAGGTCAAGACATTTCAAAGTGCATTTAGATGACAAGAAATGACCAGTGATAGTCACAAAATCTAACCCCTATGTGCCATTAATGAGTACGTTTCAGCTTTGAATGTCATTGGTTTGTTCATAATCCAGGCATATTAAACCTGCACAGGAAAAGGATGGACTTCGAGGGCCATCTGCCTCTGGCAATTTTAAAGAAAATAATAACCTAAGTTCTATCATTATTAAGTCCTAAAGACAGTGATGCCTGATCATATAATTATTTGTCTATTTATAGATTCTCAATGAACAGTATGTCTTAGTTTGTTGCTGCACTTGTTTGGATATGAATTAACTGTCAGAGCAATTAATTAGCAATTGTTATCATTTGAGGGTCTTACAGAGAGTCTGCTGGGTCGGTTTAAGATTTAAATGTAGACCAAGTTGCCCAAGATAACATTTTTTCCCTTTCCCTTTAGAGGTATTTTTATGTGCATTGCTCCTTTAGAATCCTCCATAGATAGCATATTCTCCTGTTTTGGAAATTCTGTTTGAAACTCAAAAATGTTCTCTTTAAGGAAATTCTTACCATTTTTTTTTTTTTTTTTTTTGTATAGCCAGGCCAGAGATAAAGAGGCAGTGGTTCAGCAGTTTCTACTGCACCCTTTATACCCATCTTTCCCACCTTAACCTGCACAAACATATGTAAACAATGTGAGTTAATAAACTGAGAAAAATGTACACATCTGCTACTGAATTTTCCTAACGGGCAACTCAGTCCGTTACTGGCTCTTCAGTCAGCTAGCAAATATGCTTTCTGCTAGAATGAGTGGAAAGATGGGGGGCTCTGACATTGCTCAGCCAGCTGGGTAAACTCAGGAGTCATGGGATTGGGAGTTTCAATCTAGATACCCTAAAATCTATCTCTCTGTGAGTGTTGAGGTCTCTCACTGGTTTAGGAAACTGTCAATGCTCACAAGTAACTCTTAACGACTGTTAACTGATGACTCAGTTTGCCTGTGTATGTTCTCCCAGTGGCAGAATTGTTGGCACCTGCTTGGCTTTTTAAGTAATCCCAGAAAATGGATGTTAAAGCCTTCTGGTGATTCAGCAGTGGGTGGAAAATGCTATTGCTGTGCTAGAAGGATTTGTTTCTATAGGCAAAGAGCTTTTATGTATTTGTATGGTTTTTTTAAAATAAATGTGAGTTTATGGAGGCCATTTATTTATGCTTCTCTATCTATAGCTGGACCACACTACTCTTATATAAACACTGAACCAATCCTGCGTGCTACTGTATTTTTGAATTTCATACACTGAATTAGGGAAACTCTTCATACTTAACACACTGAAAGACTATTTTTGAAAACTGGCCTTCACAAAAGTTAAGATTTAACTGCACATTTTAAAAAAATAACTTTCCCCCACTTTCTTTTAGAAATCTGAGTCACCCCCCTCGGTCCTGGATAAAATTACACCTAGTGTCACCCCGTCCAGCCGGCAGGCCATCACATCCAATTTACTCTACAGATATAATCCTGCATTTGAATAACTGAGATAAGCACAGTCAGTTGCTACCATAAGGCACTGTCATTGCAACGGTAGGCAGTCATTAAATCAAAGATAATTTATGGTTCTTATCACCACAAAAAGGTGTAGCAAACTTTTTGAACTCTGCAATCAAAAAGAACTAAAAACACCCGTAAGTCTGAATGTTATCCTTCCTGAAAACTTTGAGGATCAAGCTGGTGTTGTGTCCATTCCCAGTCATACTTCACTACATAATTATTACGTGAAAAAAAGTATTACAGGCCTTGTAGGCATAAATAAATGTTAGAAAGCCTTAAAATATGTGAGTTTCATAAAATGTAGTCCATCTACCCACAGGGCCAAGGGTCCTGTGGATGTAATTGTCATAATGAAACAAGCCCATTTAAAGCATCTATGTGTTGTGCTAGGTACTACAAAAAGAAAATTAAATTGGTATACTTCTCATGCTATAAGAATTTAAAATTAAAAACAGAATTTAAGATTAAAGCCACGGTTTTATAAAGAGAAAGAGTCCTAAGTTAGGAGTCAAAGCAATCATCTCTTCCACACATTTCAAACAATCATTACACCTCTTGGACCTGGTCCTTGGCCATGGACTGTTATCACCAATGTGTCTTTCAGTTCTAAGAGTCTGCTGGAAAAACATCTTAAAGATACTCTAAAGCCATATGTTGTAAAAGAGAGTGTTTACATTAAAATGCAGAAGTAGTTTTAGATTTTAGAGCAAGACAAATAAATGTAGTAAACTAATCTCATGATATTTCTGCCCACACTTGGATAACAGACAGTTCTATAGTTATTTTACATTGCAAATGTTTTCAGTTCATAAATTTGGCTTATCATTGGAAAATAGTCATCAAAATCCCAAATGTTATTTAATAGCAAATCTCTTCTTGCCAGCTGGGCTTACTTTGGCCTGGAAGATTCCAGTAGGAAAGTAGTGAGATGGAGTTGGTTTCTTATTTATATTTCCTGCCTCACCCATCTCTCTTGCTAGCTAGTTTCTTTTCTCTTTTAAAAAAATTATTATGAGTATACAATGGTTGTATATCTTTATAGGGTACATGTGATGCTGACCCCTGCAGGGGTGGAGAAGTGGCATGGAGAAGAGAGGGAGAAAGAAGTGGTAGGGCCTAGGTCTTGCAGGATCATAGTGATCTGAATTCTGGCCCCCTTGGGCTGGCAGAAGTTCGTAGCTGGCCCTTTTGCTTGTGGAGAACTTTTCTCAGAGGCACAGAGTATGCCTTCTGGGTCTCACTCTCTCTTGCCAGCAATCCTCTTGGTCTGGGTAGATGTATCCTGTTCTGGGTAGACTTTGCAGTTCCTTCCACAGCTATTCATTTACAGCTTCCTGCTTCTGGGCCTCTTCTGCAACTGGACAGAGCCCCAGATGATTTTATATCTGCTCTGCCACGCAGCATCTCTCTCCTCTGAAGGAAGATCTGATTCCTCTATGGCCCCCAACAAACTCTGGGAGTGTTTTCCTCCTCTCCCGACTACCCTCAGGTATTATGTGGCTCTCACTCTCTAAATTTCCTGGGCAGGCATCAGACCCCGGTCTGCGATGCCTTCTGTGTCAGGCAGTCACACAGGAAGCTCTCCACGTGGCCTTGTGGACTCCCCTCCACTAGACTTGGAGCATCCTCTACCTTGCTTAAGAGTTAGAAGAGAATGCTCAAAGTTGAGCTTTCTTCAGCAATATGTCCTCACAGGATTCTCTCTCCTACACTCTTGTATACCTTTGATATTTTCAAGAGCACGAGGAGGTTTGAGAGATGAGGAAGAGTTTATTGGAAATTTCCTTTGAAAATTTGCATTTAATGATTCAGCAACTCACAACACACCCCTCATCTTTTATAAGTTGATCTTTAATTAAAACATCGATTTTAACATCTAGCAGTTTGGCTAGATTGTTAAGCATTATAGATACACAATGAATGTATAATTACAGAAATGTTCTAAAAGAAAAGATCCACAATTGGCTTTCTTTTTTAAAAAAAAAATACTAGTAGCTTTAATGAGATATAATTTTATACCCATAAAATTCATCTTTTAAAAAGTATACAACTCAATGTTTTTTAGTAAATTTACAGAATAGTGCAACCATCACCACTTTCTAATTTTAGAACAGTTTCATCCCCCTCAAATTACACCCTATACTTATTAGCAGTCACCGCCATACCCTACTATCTCTTTACCCCCAGGCAACCACTAATTCACTTTCCACATTTATGAATTTGTCCATTCTGAATAATTAATAAAAATAGAATCATACAGCGTATCGCTTTTTGTATGTGGCTTCTTTTACTTAGAGTAATGTTCTCAAGGTTCACACCATGTTTTCAAGGTAGTATCCACTGGTACTTCATACTTTTCTATTATCAAATAATATTCCATTGTATGGATATATCACATTTTGTTTATGCATTTATTATTTGATGGGCATTTTGTTGTCACTACTTTTTGGCTATTATGAATAATGTGGCTATAAACATTTGTATACAAGTTTTTGAGTAGAAATATGTTTTCATTTCCCTTGGGTATATACTTAGGGCTGGAATTGCTGGGTCATATAGTAACTGTATATTTAACATTTGGAGGAATTGTTTACCAAAGTGACTGTACTATTTTACATTCCCACCAGCAATGAATGAGACTTCCAGTTACTCCACAACCTCACCAACACTCGTAATTGTCTGTTGTTATTTTAGTCATCCTAGTGGTTGTAAAGTGGTATCTCATCGTGATTTGATTTGCATTTCCCTAATGACTAATCATGCTGAGGATCTTTTCTTGTATTTTCTTGCCATTCATGTGTATTCTTTGAAAAAATGCATACTCATTTACTTTCTCATTTAGTAATTGGGTTTTTATTGTTAAGTAAAAGTTCTTTATTTATTATATGCAAGTCCCTTTAAGAAAGAGGATTTGCAAAATTTTCTTCCGATTTGTGGGTTGTCTGTTCACTTGGTGTCTTTTGAAGAACAAAAGTGTTTAATTTTGACATCCAATCTATTTTTTTTTCTATTGTTGCTTGTGCTTTTGGTGTTATATAAGAAACCATTGCCTACCCCAATGTTATGAAGGTTTACTCTATGTTTCCTCCTAAGAGTTCTACAATTTAGCACTTACATTCAGGTCAATGATCCATATTGCATTAATATCTATTTATAGTTTGGGATAAGTGTCCAACTTGATTCTTTTGTATTTGAATATCCAGTTATCTTAGCAACATTTGTTAAAAAGGAACTTCTCTAAACTTACCAGCTTTTTGGGTGTATTGGTGGCACCTATGCTTATGAAATAACATGTCCAGGTATAACTGATGATCAAGGCATTATATATAGAAATTTCAGGTATAAAAATAATGGATTTATAACTCCTTGAGGGAGCTCTTGACTTAGGATTGAACTATATGAAAACATTTCTCTCTTTACAATTAGTTCATATTTCTTTATTTTCATTTTTTGGCAGTTGTACACACAAGATAGTTGCCTTTGCATCAAAGTGCATTCCTGCAATTCTTGAGGAATCCAATATTTCTTGCTATGTTGATGAGATAAGGCCAAGGAACAAAAGCGAATGATGTTACCTGTAACAAATCATGAAACCCAAAATTGCATTGTGGGTTTTTTTTTCTTTTGTAAAGAGACTGAATATCCTAACAAAGTCCTTTTTAAATGATGTGACAGCAATAAAATTGAAAAGATTTTTTTTGTCATTGTTTTAAGGAGTATAGTAAAATCTAAATGAACAGAGTCCTATAAAATCTGCCTGCTTCAGCAACTTATTATCAGAGTAATTTATAACTTCATTGATCTGTAAACCTAAATAAAGAATCAAACTACATTATATATCAATTCAGGGAATATTCTCTACATGTCTGAATTGTGTGTGACCAAGAATTGAGTTTCATCACAAATTTGTAGGGTCTGTATTAGCTCCACTGTGAAGGAATCTCCTATTACCATGTATACTAAATTTTTAAATAATTAAGTGATTTATATCTTCAACTGTGTTTCTTTTTTATGTTACTTCCTTGAGTTTTAATTAGTGCTCTGGGAGGTAGGAGAGAGAAGAGGCAGAATTGCCTGTCCCAGTTAGTTACCTAACTATCATTTGTCATCATTAGAAAATTAATATGACTTTGCCTTTGTATTTTCTATCTAGATATACGTGGGAAAGTTAGGGTAGGAAAAAACCACTGGAGACTTACAGAAGGGGCTGAGGAGGGTTAGAATACTGCTCAAGATATTGGGGTTATCAAGATCTGATGAGAACAAAGGGCTAAGGTGATGCTTTAGGGGATATAGAAGCAAATAAATAGCTAGAAATGGTCACTACAGACTCAATGCTGTTTCTGGGAGCCAAGAGACCAAGATCCTTTGTGGATAGAGATATTAAAGAACAGGAAATCTTCCTATATTCTCAACACTGCAGGAATACATCACTGTGTGCAGTAAGATAAGACCCAACTACATCAATCTGTTCATACTAAAATCAATGATTCCATTGCTCTTTAATATGCTAATGATCAGACATCAGTGAAATGCTAGGACAATGACTGGCAGGTGATGGAAAAAGCAGAGGCACTGTGAGATCCACATATCAAAAAATCAGTCACAGAAATGAAAAACTGGATTCAAGTTTCAAATGTCAGACTAAAGACAAGTTTATCAATTCTTCCTCCCATGACTTAATTACAGAAACAATAATGATATTAAAGAAGTATTATTCAACAGAAATAATGAACTGAAGAAGGGATCATCAATGAACATAACATTTAAAAAAAATCTATGGAAGTCAGAAGGTTGAGGAAGTAGTGATGTCTGATGAACTGCATGAAGGAAACCATAGTCTAGAATATCTTTGAAGACAGCTGCAGTCAAAGCATCATCTGATCTACCTGTAGGGCCCCAGAGGTGCTGCAGATTTAGAGAAGGGATCCCCCAGCAAGATAGCTAGCTTCCTTCTCACTCAATTTAAAGCAGTCTTCTGATCAACAAGCCCAGCAACTCACATAGAGAACCTAGTCAGCCCTTCTATTGCTTCATTCTCACATACGAACAAGCAACAAAGGATCGTAGATATTTGGGGAAAGTCAGCAATACAAGAGAGACTAGATAAAAAAAAAAAAAAAAAAATCAGAGGAAACAGAAAAGATTTCAAGAATGAAAAAAGAATTAAAACTGTAAATTAGTAGCTTCAGAGATATCTATGAATGTACTGCATGTATAAAATAAGATCAGCATATTGTGAAAATGAACAATGAATTCCAATTCAAGATAGCAGATAATCACATACATGTATATTTTCTTCCTCCTGACTCCATTAAAACAACAGTAAAAGAATATAAAAAGATATCAACATACATAAATAGAGTGAGCAATGTCCACTAGAAAATGTGAGATTAGAATAAGTTTCTGGAATCTAGGAGGAAACACAAAGAACACTGGGAAATAATGAAGCATGGTGGTAGGCTCTTAGGATAGAGAAATTTGAATTATTATTATTAATATGACCCTAATAAGGCCTTAGGGAAACATGAATTTTAATATATTGTTACAGAAGTCCAGGGGGATGACCCCAAGAGCCATTAGAAGACCTGTAAGCCTATGAGAGCTATCTGATATGCCGGTAAATCCTACAGGCGTCAATAAAGAGGTCCTTACAGAAGAAGCAATAATTATGGATTAGCATTTGAATAATTTAGCTCTGGAAAAGAGAAGAGACACTTCCAGATATTAGCAAAAGAAAAGAATAGAGACTAGATAACAAGAGATGAGATCGTGGACTGAGACTCAGTTGGGCTACAGATAAACTGGGGATTTAAGAAGAATGGTGAAGGTTCAAAGCAGCGATTGAGGGAACTCACACAAAATGAGAAATTGATGTGTAGCAGCAGAGAGATCTCAGTGAGGCTGGAATGAATCATAATGCAACAAATTGCACAGTGACTTTTCTCTAATCATGCTTAGATGCCGTAGGTATTAACACAGCAGGGGATCTACAGGCCTGGTGATGCTCACGCAGATATGCAGAAATGGTTGATCCTGGAGGACAGACAGGGGAGGAGTCATGTAAATATGCCCAGAAAGGGTTTATGCACTGGGGAACATGAAGGAGAAAGGGGCCTGCAAGAGCAGTGAGAGTAAAGAGCAGGCTCAGTGCTGATAGGGCTGTGTGAGGTCAAAGGTTTGGGGGCCACAATTGCAAATGAAATATAGGGTCCTAACTCATAAAGTTAGCCTATTTCACATGAATGAGAAGGTCCAAAGTATAGCTTTAAAGGTCACTGACTGGCATAGAGTACAACTCTGGAGATTGTCTTTAGCATTTGTTGGGTAACTAAACACGTACTTTTTGTGGATAATAGAAATTAAAAAAATGTGAGTGTGTTTGTGTGTACCCAAAAATGAATCAAAATAATTGGGATGAAAATAGCTATGTGAAGGCTATTGGTAAAATGACAGTGAAATAAACATTCCTAATAAGGCACATTGGAGTAAACTCTAAGTAGTTATTTTAGGCCCTCAAAAGCAAATTTTCTAATAGCAGTACGCATGTGACAGGTCGATTTCTGGGAAATCAATAAATTGCTTTGAAAAGCGACAAGACATATGCCTCACAAATGACTACTAGTAAGGAAAATTAATTTCTGCATGACCAATCAACGGCCAAAAGATATAAAGGGTTAGAAATAAGATATTTGGATAAATGGACAACCCAAAGAATAACATGTGCATCCAAATACCTTTAATCTATTATGAGGGTTGAATACATTAAACCAATACTGTTTTGGCTGTTTATTGCTGTGTAACCACCTCCCCCTGCCAAAAAAAAAAAAAAAAAAAAACAAAACCAAAAAACACTAAAATTTAGTAGTTTAAAGCAGGCAAAAGTGATTTACTATTGCTCACGATTCAGAGGACTGACTGCGATCGGCTGTGCAGATCCTCTGCTCCACGCAGAGTCAGCAGGGGGTGAAGTCAACTGAACACTCAACTGGGCTGGAACGTCTGCATCGCTCGGCTGGCAGCTAGTGCTGTATGTTGGCTGGGAGATCATCTGGGGCTCTTGACTGAGATGCTCTTGGCCTTCTCACAACACCGCGGCTGGGTTTGAATTTTAAGAGTTCTAAGTAGAAACTGCAGATCTCTGAAGGCCCAGTTTCGAAAGTTACATAGAGTCACTGGTGCTGCGTTGTATTTGTCAAAACAAGTCTTGAACCTGGCCAGATTCAATTTAGAGTGGTGATGTATAAGGAGCGTCTTAAATATATATATATTTAATATATGTATATGCACATATATATAAAATATGTGCATATATATATAAAATCAAAGTAATATATGCATAAAAATCAAATAGTAAGAAGGTCTTGTGTGACAAAGAATGATTCACTGCCTGGCCTCTACCCTCTGCTCCACTATAAAGGCAAAAACTTATTTCTGTTCTAGTTCTTTTGATGGTTGTCTCTGTCAGGGTTTGGGATTTGAATTTATGCTACTGAATAAGTTAGTCTGTTACTATTCCAATGGTGCTCCTAGGTCAGAGAAAAATTATATATTACTGAAAGCATAGCAAGTAGCATGTGCATCTTCTTGCTTGTGTTGGTTCCCCAGTGTCCCTTCAAGCCCTACAGGGGTGACAAGGAGGGTCCAAGTCAGTAGCAGCAGCACACACAGTAGATTGTGTGATAGGGAGGATTAGGGAGCTTAGGGAGTCCACTGTCTCATAGCAAGCTGTAAGCAAGCCTGCTCCTTGACCTGGGGGAGATATCACTTCATTATTGAAGGTTGCTCACTGCAAACACAGCCTGACATATGGTTCAGATAAAGTGCAGTCTGGTCCTTGCATTTTTAGCACGCCCAGCAAAGTGTGTTTGAGCACAAGAGACCTTTCCATATCTCTAAACCAGGAGCTGACAATTTTTTTCTCTAAAAGGCTAGATTGCAAATAGTTTAGGCTGTCTGGACCACATAGAGTCTCTGTCTCACATTCTTCTGTTTTGACCATACTTTAAAAATATAATAAGCATTCTCAGTTTACCAGGCATACGAAAACAGGTCATGGGTTGGATTTGGCCTGCAGGCCATTGTTTGCTGACCCCTGCTGTTAACAATATATTTATACTTTTAGAAATTATTAATATTAGACTTTATTAATTTTTATCTGTGCTAGAAAAGAATGTAGTTCACTTTCACCTCTGTCCCTCTCTGTATATTTAGTTTTTAGTTTCTGTATTAATGAAATTTGCAACTATATACTAATATAAACTAATATCTCTATTTTCTGTTCTGTTAATTGTGGGCAGCGTCTTTGGACTCCCCACTTTGTAAAGTGAGATTGTTGGTATTGTTTCCCCTCCTTTCATCTCTCCTTCCCTGGCCCCACCTCCCAGCTCGTGTGCTTACATTTGAACTTTATGTTGTTTTTATCTATATTCAGTTCCCTAATCATAAATAATTTGTTAATACCATTATATACAAAAGTATGACACATTATTTTTGGGAGTAACTGAAATCACCAAAAAACATTAATAAGGAGACATAAGCCTTGATGTCGGGTTGAAGGCGGAGGCAGCAAAGGCAGCAGGGGGTTTGGGAAGATCCACACGAAGTGTAGGCTCCTGAAACTTTGACTACGAAGTGTTGAGGAGGAGAACCGCCTGGCAAAGATCGCTGTTTAGACATCTTTGTCCCTCCAAGGGTGTTTACTACAGTGCTGTAGGCATCGCAGAAATGACATAAATGCTCAAACAAAGGTTCAACTGATGGTGACTGAGATGAAGTGATTGAGCTGGCACGAAGAAGATCAAGAGTGAGTCCTGTCGTCACTGTTTTAGTCAGATGATGAGCCTTCTGTAGGGTATCTGGACTGGAATAGACGGAGACAAAATGGACACAACTTGCTGAAGAGATCAACTCCAAAAAGGAAGAGAGAAAATGAAGGAGACTAGCAAGCAACAGTGACAGAACCAAAAAACTATTTTGTTAAAAAAAGTAATGCTACCAGTAGCCTGTGATATTTGTAACTTTAGGCACTAGTTCCAGCGGTATTTGGAAAAATGAACAAAAACCTTGATATATATTTTTTTATTTACAATGAACCATAAAACTTGAACATTAATAATATAATCTTTTCATGAATTGCCCTTTTATTAATCAAATTTTGACCATTATTTTATCATATCAATAACAATATAGAAATGATTTAATGACTTCTTTGGCTTTTGGTACTAAAGAATTATTTTAAAAATTAATATATGCAAGGAATTTTAAGCATGGGAAATCCATTCGAACCATCAAATTCTCTTAAAATATTTTCATTATATCTTTATTAAAATCATGCTATGTGTAAAAACTTGTCTAGGAAAAAATTTCTTAACAGGATTCAAAAAAGCACTAGCCCTAAGAAAGAGTTAAATTGGACTATATTAAATTTAAAAACTTCTGTTTATCAAAAGATACCTTTAGGAAAGATAAGGCAAGTAGGGTGGCCAAACATTCCTGTTTCTCCAGGACCAGGGAGTTTCTTGCAACACGTGATTTTTACTGCTAAAACTGGGAAAGTTGTAGGCAAATCAGGCTTGTCACCGCAAAGGCAAGCAACAAAGGGGAGACAATATTTGCAACATGTCTGTCTGACAAAGGAGAGTCTTGGCAACTCAGACCACCTGTGTCAATGTAGCTTAATTCTCAGGACTGAAAATAGACCACTTCAATTTGTTCTAAAAGTTTTTGCCAAGAAAAAGAAGACTGAAACCAGTAAATAACTTCACTGCTTGCTTCAGGAAATTCATGGAAACTCATTTGTTCGAACTGTGGATGGCTTATCTAGAAAAACAGTCTCCTTCTCAGGACAACTGTTTGCTCATCTGGTTGAAAAATTCACATAAAACAAGTGTTTGTTTATGAAAATTCACTTCAAGACTGTTTTCTTGTTGTCCCCACCAATTCTATATTATTACATCATGAGTTTTTCAAAGTCCCAATCAGATGTCAGTATTGAAAGATTCTCCATAAATCCCTTGATTTTAGATTAAAAATTTTATAGATATCCATTCCTGATTTCCTTTTTCTGAGACTGGAGACTGCCAAAGTTTTGATCTTCCTTACTACAGTGGGTTAATAAATTTGGCTTTACTTGATCGTTAGGTTATTTTAGTAGTCTTTGAGGGGGTTGGCAGTCAACAAGTCTCTTATAGAATGTATAATGAACTACAAATATAAGAAAAGGCACGATCACATAATACAACAATTGGCAAAAGACTTAACAATTTACAAAAGAAAATATGCAAATAGCTATGAACACAAAAAAAGGGCTCAACTTCATTAAACATTGAGAAAATGCACATTCAGATTGTCCAGTTGGGGAGGAACAATTATACACCATTAATGGGAATGTAAATTTGTACAATCACTTTGGAAAAGAGTTTGATATTATCAATAAAAAATAAATATTTGTGTATTTTTATGACCCAGAATTTCCACTCCCAGGCATAACATCCTCAAATATACAATGAATATGTACTCCAAAAGATGTGCAAAAATATTAATAGCAGTATTATTTCTTAGAACCCCAAATATCCATCAACAGTAGAGCCTAGAACATACTGTGTGTGTATGGGATAGAATAGTACCTAGCAATGGAATTGAATGAACTGCAGCTGTTTGCAACAATATGTATTAACTGCACAAATGTAATATTGAGAGAAAGAAATTGGTCACAAAAAGTACCTATTGTGTGATCCCGTTGATATAGAGCTCAGAATAGTCCAAACTAATCTCTAGTATTAGAAATCAGGATAATGGTTACCTTTGGGCAGTTGCAGCTGGAAGGGATCTGGACAGGTTTCTGGGATACTAGTAATGTTTTGTTTCTTGAACTTGGTGATGGTTACCCAGATGTGCTCATTTAGTGATAATCAGGCTATACATTTATTATCCACTTCTCTGTATGTATGTGTTCCAGTTATCTTCTGCTTTGTAACAAACCATCCCAGTCTTAGTCCCTTGAAACAAGAACAATTGCTTATTATTTTCATTAATCTGCAATTTGGGTGGGGTTTAGTAGGGCAGTTTGTCTCTGCTCCTTGATTCATCAGCTGGGCTGACTTGAAGACTGTGGGCTGGAATCATCTTACTCACATGCCTGGCTGTTAATGCTGACCATTGCCTGGGACCTCATGTGGGGTTTTTCCTAGAATAGCTACAAGCAGCCTTTCCATATGGCTGCTTGGCTTCCTTGTAGCATGGTGGCTGCGTGCCAAGAGTGAGCCTACTAATAGAACAAGGGAGATATGCCTGGGATTTTCATGACCTAGTGACTTATTGTCATTTTCACCATACTCCAATGGTCAAGACAAATATGAAGTCTATTCAGGTTCAAGAGGAGGGGCATAGGCCTCGTTGTCCAATGGGAGCAAAGTCAATGTCACTTGTAAGAAGAGAATGTGAGATGGTATATGTTATTGTGGCCTTCTTTGGAAAATATAATTTGCAGCAGTGTGTTATGTTTTTGAAAAAGTCATGATAAAGACATCGTAAATTAAAAAATATAAAATAGCAACCCCTGGTGGTTGTTTTAAAGTAGAGGGAGTCTGTATGATAAGCAGTGCATCAAAGGGAGAATGTAGTGACCTGGAGATGTCTACTCTCCCTAATTAACTCATTTATTTATTTTTCAAAATTCGTTGAGCATTCAGAGTTTGCCAAGTTATGGTGGATATAGAAATGGGTAAGAAGTTTCTTGCTCTCAAGAAACTCACATAATATGACGAATAGCTTCATTATAATTTTACTGCTATTGCTTAACTTTGGGGACATGCATAGTGCTAGCATAGTAATTAGTTCTTAGAAGAGTTGGTTTCTGATCGAAGGCACCTTACAATATTTCCTATCACATTGTTTCTCTGGGTGTTTCCTACTTGTAGTGCAGCCCAGATAGTCAGTGCTTGCATTGCTTAAATCTTGTATGCAAATCTGCCAATCACTTGCACCTGGCAAGCCCCATTATTGCTATTCACATTATCATTGATTTAAATAACCATGGCACTTCGCTTCTCAAGGGTACCACTCTGGAGGGTGTACAGATTTAGCTAGAATTCAAGTAAACTGGGGCAATGTATTTGTTACAGAATATAGCAATGTGTCCTACTAAGGGCAGCTTCCCTGTCAGGGGAAAGCTATATTTAACTCACTCTTTTTTAATTGCTTTGATGTAGTTCTATGAACATTAAAATTTAATCTCATTGGAAATGTTCCCTTTTTATAGATCCCAGGCCTTTATCAGATTTTTTTTTTAAAATGCTTTTTACCTCATTTTAGCAAAGAATAAAGGCTCCATCATGCAAAAGAATATTAACAGAAAATGTATTATTTTAAAATGATGTGTGTTTCAACCACATCTAAAACATGAAATAGATAAGTTAAAACATTTTGATAAGGTTAGTATCTCTTCACATTTACTTCCCCTTTCATACAGCCACATGAATATGGGGCCCAAAGCATATTTGTGTAAACATGGAGCACTAATTAGTAGGATGCCACAAATAAAGTGGGTCATGAAGATTTTCAGAGATTTTCAGAATATGCAGATAGTATTTATATTTATGTGCTTATATTCATGACATATATCACAATATGAGTGTGATGACCCATTTGTAAAAAGTTCGTATTTGCAGAGTGCAGAAACATCTTCAATTGGAGAACTGGTGTGACCCTTTCTGTGGAATATTTGGGAATCTTCAGAAACCGTGGAGAATAACCTGCCACAGGCAATACTCACACAGAATGAGATATTGATGTTTACTTGGGAAGGTATGTGATGGTTTCTCCCATTAAAATAAAAGTCTTCTTATTTGCTTGGAAAATAGCAGTGACTCCCTACCCTCTCCTGCCTTTGTCCTTTCCATCATTAGAACATTTCTTGCTGTTCTGAATCCACATCTTCTTACCTATTATTTCTCTTTAGATCAGTAAGTGAAAAATCCATTTTAAGATGGATTAAAGTACTGCTTTTTCAAATGCTTGAAGACAACTCTCACGTTATCCAGAGGAAACAATTACATATTTTCGTATTTTTAGCCTTTCTTCATATTACCTTTTTTAGACCTTCCTTTTGCTTTTTCATATGAACTATGAAAAGGTTGTAGAATGAATGTGGGTAGACTCATTACTCTGTTGTAAAACAAGCAAACAAAAAGTGCCTACTTTAGGTACTGTGCTAGGTCCTTACAAACACATATATTCACTTTATTTTTATAGTAATCTTCTGAGGTAGAAATGATCAGCCAGTATTCTGAATGGCAAGGTTAAGTAACTTCCCCCAAATCACAGACTAATGAGAGATTGAGCATATTACATTCCCAAGCAGAGCATTTGACTTCCTCTCCAGGTGACTCCACTTCTCCATAGCCACCGTATGAGTGAATGACCATCCATAAGGTACTGATTAGAGGACTGATATTTAGAGCCGCAGGACTCAAACTTGAGCGGACACCAGAATAACCAGGAGGTCAGGTTAAAACAGATTTCTGTACCCTATCTCAGAGTTTCAGATTCAGTATTTCCAGGGGGAGGCCTAAGAATCTGCATGTCTAACAAGTCTCCTGGTGATGCCGATGTCTGAGGACCACATTTGGAGAATCACTGATTTAGAGAGTTCCCCAGCACTTGTCTGCAGGACCCTGTAATCAAAGCCATCCTCTGGTGATTAATAGGAAGAGAAGAGAAAGCGCTGCCTTCTCCAGGAAGTCTACCCTGAGGTAGCAATGCCCCCTCACCCTCTAACTTCCCCTTCCATAATCTACTGAGTTTATCTCTGCTATTGCATTTATTACAATGCTTGTAAAAATATTTTTTCTCCCTTTTCCTCAACCAGATTATGGGGCTTTTAGGCATAGAGGCTACTTGATTTCTCTCTGTACCCCTCACATCTCTAACAATGAGCCTGACATTCAGCAGAAATTCAATTTTAGAATGAATGAGGGAATAAATATGGCATGCTAATTACATTTGTAGGAACCAGAAAGCTATGAAAATAGCTGGTATGTCTTTGACAACATAAAAATTCAAAAAAGATTTGAAAGGTGTGGGCTGAAATGAAAGAGATAAAACATCATAAAGAAAATGCAAATTTTCCAATTCAGATTCAAGAGTCACTTGATTAAATACAGAATAGAGACAAATAGTCTTTGTTGAAGTTGATGTGAAAAATTCTTACGGGTTTTAGTTCAATATGAATCAATAGTATGAGGTAGCTGTTAGAACAATTCATACAACAATGACCCTTATATATAGAGGGAGAGTATTTAAATTTAATATGGTCATAGTATTTGCTACTTTTTCATTGCAAGGTAGCAAAGGTAGCAGTGTTTGAAAGAAAAGAGCCTAGCCAGAGGCTAGGTTCATGTTCCCAATACCTCCTTATTATGCCAAAGCCAGATTATCTGTGAAGTACATAGTCTTTCATCTGGTCCTACTTTAATTTTACTTTAGGAAGATCTCATTAATTTTTTTCTTTTTCAATTTAAGAGCAGCAAACTTTTAACTATAGGTTCTCTTTTCTTTTCCCAGCTTGGAGGAAGCTGTAGCCAATTTCTTATTATAGCATTTACCATTGAAAATCTACTTCCATTGTTCATGCCTCTTTTCACCAACTCCCAATATTTTGAAATGGGTCTCTTTTGAACTTGAAGTTCATAAATTTAGTGTTAGTTCAGGTAAGGAGATTATTGAAGGAAAGAATGGTTTAAATGAAAGCCATTTTTTTCCTACCTTTTTACATAGAGCTAATTTCCCACTAGAAAAAAAAAACTGGTAAATCTTTTAGGAAATATTGAATTTAAAAGTAACTGACATTTAAAACTGGAAAAAATAGATTCTTAGAAAAAATGAAAACCAGAAATGGAAAAATCCTAGCTGGTCAGCTGCTCCCTCTCTGAGTTTCAATTGGGCAAAAAACATAGCATGAAACAAATGTTAGAGAGAAGCTGGCACTCTTTTTTCTTTCACAACGTAATTCCATGCTTTTAAAAATATTTCTCTGGGTGCTCATTCTCTATTTTCTTTGCTGGACATTTACATATGGGCTCCAAATCATCCCTCCTTTCATTATTCCCAAAGTCTCAGTTCTTGGCTCCTAGCTCTTCCCTGTCTATATTCTCCTTCAGAAAAAATCCTTTTCCATTAGCACCTTTTAAATGTCTTTAACTCTCACCATCATATAGCTAATCTTAATGCGTAATATCCAATTCCATTTATGACCTCAGATTCCGTCCCATATTTTCAGTGGTCTGCTTAATTTCATGTGAATGCCTGTCTGTATCTCAAACTCATTTTTCTTTCAAATTGGATATTTTGCCTTTCTGCCTTAATCAGACATCCCTCCTAAATTCTCCGGCTTTATCAAAACACCATCGTTCTCTCGATCGCTTAAATTTAAACTTTTACATCAACTTCAAAATATTTTCTTTTTTTCATCACCAATTGTTTCTTTCAAATTGAAATTGCTTCTTTCAAAAACTGCCTCTTTCTGTTCCATTCCCATTGCTATTGTCTAAGTCCAGGCTCTTCTTTCTGGATATCTCAATCAACCCCCCACCGTTCCACCTTAACAATGGTTCCGTCCCCCAAATCTGGACCATGCAGTGCTCTGTAGCGTGTACCTCACCACATCCTGCCCTCTACTGACTGGAGCAACTTACTGAAGCCAGGAATTTGAAATGAGATTCTTTCAAGTGACAGTTGAATGAATAAAAGGTCATGTTAGATCGGAATAACTGCTTTTTGTCCATGTCTATACTGTATAGATGACAGGCAGGGATAAAGGGCACTAGGAGAAGCAGGAACATTCATCTACCTAGCAGAGAGGGGGTGGGCCAGGAGTCGGGTGGCTCCCTTAGCGATAGTGGAAGACTCGCTTGTGGCTTTCTAGTCTGGCCTCCAGGTGGCTTGCCCTACTTGCTTTCTTGTCCTGAGATGTTTGTGAGTTTGCAACTTATATTCTTGCACTAGGTCTCCCTTTACTTAAGCTAACTGGATTGAGATTGTGTTTCTTGCAAACACGCATGTCCTTATGCAGATACCACTTTCCAATCAGTCGTATGTGGACTATAGGCACGTCATTAACAATAAGATGCAGGGATTTAAATCATTCTTACATTCATCTGCTAGATTGATGTTCCTAAGTAAACGTGTGAGACTCCTGTTAAAAAATCTAACCCTCTAGAAGTGCCCCTCTAACAGTTATAAAAATGAACACTACTCTTCCTGGCTTTTATTGCTTAGAAAATATGGATTCAGCTTTACATATCCAATCTAATTCATGATTTCCATCAACTTTAACCTTCCATTTAGTCAGGCTGATTGATCCCAGAAATCCATGTTCATTCCTCACTCCAGACATAATGTTGCCTTCATTTGAAACGCTGTCCCATCGTTTTCTCCATCTGCCCAGGTCCTACCTGTTCATTCTACACCTTTGACGTGATAAAGCTCCATGCTCCAACAAACGTACACCTGGCAAATTATCATTCGTGTTTTAGAACTTAGTTCAGGCATTGTCTGATTCAGAAAGCTTTCCCTGATCCCTGTACTTCAACAATACTCTATTTCTATAATTGTCCTAATATTGTATTAATATCACCTTTTATATATTTATCTTTCCCAGAATAACCATGTGTATCATGAAGTCGGGGCATAAATCAACTTTATGTCTTTTTAAACTAACACAATGCTTGTTAGAGTAAGTTCTTAGTGAATGGATGTTGAATGAATAAATGAATGAGTGAGTAGATGTCTACCTTTTAAGACTCAGGTTAAGTCCAACCTCCCTAGTGAAGCCTTCTCACAGTATTCTCAGCACTTGCTGGTGTTCTTTTCTTCAACACTTACAGATTTTGCTACACAATTACTATTCAATTATATACATTCTTATGTTTTTAAAATTTTGTTTCACTTTCTAATGTTCTTGCCTTAACCAGATTAGAAATTCCTGAATGTTAGGAAACATACCATTGTCGTATTCTGTGTTTTTCACACTGCTTAGCAGGGAAAATATGTTGTTGTTCATATTGGTTGATTATAATTATTTGCGAACTACGTCTCTGAAAGAATTAGAGATGTAGATTTGCTAGAATTGCTTCTGAAGATGTATTTATACTTCATCTCAAATAAAAGATACGGTGTCCCAAAACATTGTGCCTCATTGGCAAAACATAATAATGTCACTTCCTCTCTGTATCTGTTCTTTCTTTTTTCTCCTTTGGCAGTGATTTTTATAATAGTCCCTTCCCAAACGCCAGCCTGGGTGGTGAATATGTTCCTTTGCTTTATTTCTCATAGTTAAGCCTCTGATATGGCTTAAACACTGTAGAAATATAGGAGAGAATTGTTTTGATTGATTCCAAATTAGAAAGTGCTCACGTGTGCCAAAATCCACTTTCTTTGTCAGATGCTCATTTTGAAACTTGAGAAATTTGGCTAGAAATGGGTACTAATTTGAGAATGATGCCAAAAGGTAGGAACTAATTAGAAAACAAAAAAACAAAATATAAAAACCAAAAATCAAACAGAGCTCCCTCACTTTAATCAATGTTCTTCAAATGGTAATTCTTTGCTATTAACTAGAATGTCATGAAAAACAAGGAGATATTTACTTTTCTAACAAGAAAAATCGACATGATTTCTATTATTAAATCAAGATTAAGCATATTAATCAATTTTTTTAAAAGAACCCAAAGATTGACTTAATAATTTTAAATCATAAATATTTTAACAGTAAAGAAAAACATCCCTTGTATAATTACCTAGTGTAATTGTACCTAATTTTAAATGAAAAATTTCAGTTAAAAACTGTCTATATGGGAAAGAGTAATTCATCCTAATTCATATGAGATCTTGGCATTCGAGTGAGGCTTGAGGAAATTTCAGACCATTTAAATAATTCCCCCCTCCAATGTTTATAAATTTAATGGTGACTGGGCACTCAAAAGTAATCTTCCTCTGGTCTTTCTAAATGAAAGGCTGTCAAGCATCACCATTTGGATTGCCGTTGCAGTGATACCGTAACTGTAGCAACCGAATGCTGATGAACCAGCTTCTATCAGGAATGTGTTTTAAAAATTCCCATGAGGCTTTAGCAGCTTGGTAAGTCAAAGGGGAACATATTTCAAATTAATTGTTCCCATTTTATGTGATAAAAAAAAATCAGCCAGGCTCCTCTGTGACAATCCTGCTTTATTGTGTCAGTGATGAAACCACACATTTAATTGACAAGTGACAGTTTCTTGCTGTTCTGTTTCCTTTATTATTTATTATATTATCAGTGGGTGTCTGCAGTGCTGAGAATGCCTATGGTAGGAAGACAGTGTAAATATGGTCAGTTCTGTTAGTGTCTGAACAGGGGTCCTTTACCCTAAAATATTGTTCCTTACTTGTTTATACCTTGAGTTTTATTACATTGAATTATATTTTTCATCTGCTAGGGAGTTTGCTTTCCAAGGAAATCCAGTCATGACCTTTTATAAAATAAAAGATCCTTAGGTATTGCAAATGATTGGTCAAGAAGAAAGGAGAACAGAATTGGGATCCAGTAGGGTTACACTTGAGGAGAACTAGGAAATCTAGCTAGAGCTCAGCCACCGTCTAGCTTTATCACTTAGGCAAAGCACACATTGAATTCGAATCTCTAAAAGTCTTGCTTC